>JAGSMP010001549.1:0-190866 GCA_029286625.1 Parnassius orleans | reverse complement strand
CGCGATCTACCTCATGCAATCCAGGATCTACTTGTACATCAGGGATTTCAGCTGATATCACTGCATCAACTTCATTTGGCCTTATCTTTTCAACCAACCAAATCAAAATGTGTGCATGTGGCAATCCTCGTTTCTGCCACTCCACAGAATACATCCAGCAGCGTGTCTCACCAAACACATAATGTTTTACGATGAAATCCATTAAAGATTTCAACTTTTGTCTAAAGACTCTGGCTGTAATATCATGACGATCAATGGGTGATTGCCCAGGAAATAACTCCTGCTTGATTTCTATCCATTGCGGATTGCATGTAAATGTGATGAACAAATCTGCTGTACCATAATGACGAACATACAACATGGCATCTTGAGCATATTCGTGCATATGCCGAGGGCTTCCGATATATGTTGCTGGAAGAATAGTCATCCGACCGACATTCTGTGCATTTCCATCAGTATTAATCGCATCTCGAAGGTGAATATACTCTTCAGATCGAGTTTGGTCTGATTCAACCTGATGAATGTTAATCTCTCCGTTTCAATTTTAACATACATGTCAACAACATATTTGTGAAATAATCGCCGACATTTCAATATGTGATTGTCTTCATTTTCCCGAATCATTAGGCGGTATGAATAATAGTTCATTGAACTGACTTTTTTGTTGGTTTCAGAACCTGTAAATAGATTTTGTTTTAATAACATTAAAATTTAAAATTAAATTGAAATATAAAATTAAAATACATTGAAATATAAAAGTAAAATACATAATATAGTGACTGAGATATTATCGCCATAGCTAAACTAATATTTTAATTACCTGTAATGGGATCATTTTTATTGAGAAATCATAGCCATCTTCACCTTGCCAAAATATTATGGGATATTGTAGTGCATCATATGAGCGGTGTGTTTCCTTTATACGTTGTAATTGATCATTCCGACGATGTAAAACAATATCACGGGATTCCAAGTTTTCTCCAACTACAACGATAGCAACTTCATCAATAGTTGGTGCATTAAAACGTCTTGCATGTTGACCTGCAGGTGTTTTATCAGCTCTGATTACAATTTTATGATTATCAGATGGCATCAGATCCAGTGCAGTTTTAAACAATATAATCAATTGATTGTGTTCATGAAATAAAGTTTGTAATTGTTCTACAATAGACCTCTTTACTAAATTGTTATGTGCACAACGCAGATCAATTTCTTGTGGTGAATTGCCCATAAAATAAATTTGCAGGAATTTATAGTTGCTATCTGACACTGGTAACAGTGAACCTGCTCTGTGATATATTTGCCCTTGTATCTGTAAATTAAAACCAAACACTATAAAATAAAATAAATAAGCAATGTGGGGTATAAATTTATGGATTGTCAGTGATCAAACTTAAATAATATTAGTTCTTAAAAATTATATATTTAGTTGTAATTAATATCTATCTTCAATAATAATAAAAGTGTCACTGAAACTGAATCACTAAATAATATGGTGACTAAGTGATATATTTCTTAATTATTAAGCAATTGAAGATTAGTGACACATCTTAACTTAGGCGACAGAAATTATGTTCGCTAAAATAATTATGAGTAACTGCTATAATTCATACCTTGAAAGTTGGCATAAAATTTTCCCGAACTACATTTGTTGCCCCAAATGAAGTCATTTGAAACAATTATTACGAGGTTGGATATTTGTCAAAAGTGTATGGAATCTGTTCCTATTCCTGAAACCAATGAGTACAATGGCTCTGGTGGTGGATCAATGGTATCAATTTCACTTTACCATTTGCGCAACACAATCCATTGGCTTCGTTTTTGTATTTCAATGCCTCACAATAGGCAAACCGAGTTCATAGAACCAATAACAACACATTGGTAGTTACTGTAGTCAAGTGACACATCGTAACTGAAAGCAGCTCGATTCAAATTTGCGCGATTATTTGTTGAATGTCGCGCTCGCGCTTCACGTGTTTGTGATATCCGAATTCTTTCATGTTCATTTCGGTCCTCACGTTCTTGTGCAGTACGATTATATCGGTAATGAGCTTGGTTTGTAGTATTTCGTGTTCTTCTACCTAAATTGCTTCTTTATAGGAGGCATATCAAATATAAATTATTGTGTCACTAAACACTAATTAAGTAAACACTCTGCACAATACACGATATACGAATTTGTTTCGTATATTAGTTAACAAAAGCAAACTCAGTAGATTAGGTTACAGAAAATCCAAGAAAAACAACACAATGTACAACGGCAAATCGACATTGACAGTTTGTTGTTGTTTTCTTCTTTATTTGATTTGACTTCAAGTCCTTCAAGCCGTACCAATGTTTTATGTCTGTAAAATAGGGATATTAAAACTTTTGTTAACGCGGTTTGTATTTGACTGATGTAATGACGTGAAAACTGATGCATTTTATGTCGCGTGCCGATAGTAAAACAAAAAAAATTTAATATGAACTTTATACAATAGCAATAAAGCTCAAATTGACTACGTTTTAGTTAGAAAACGTTTGTATGGGAAAAGAAAAGGGCTGTTTTAAGGGTTTTCCGGCAATTATTCGAATTTTCTCTAAAACCATCCTTTCGCCGTAAAACCATCCTTGAACTCCAACGAACATTTAAAAAAAATTGGCCAATTTGGTCCAGGCGTTGTTGAGTTATGCGCTTACCAACATTTGCGATTCATTTTATATATTAAGATATAATATATAATTTATTAATCTAATATTTAATTTAGATTTTACTAATAACATAAAACTAATACATTGTCACTTTTAACATATTAATAAGGTTTTCCGACCTGTGTTTGTCATTTGCTTTAGGTAATTCAACACATTATAAATTTCTAAAATTATAGGTGGAAAATTAAACTCTTGTATTACATACATTTATAGAAGAAACACATAATTTGGAATATTAATATTTTTGCTAAACCTGCATGTTATTATCCATATAATGATGCGAATATAATGTATATCCATGTATCCATACACTTGTGCATCGATGACACGATATTTTATTGTCTTGTAAATAAACAAGTATAAACTTTTTAATTTTGCTACCAAAAAAGTATAATAACCATTAACCACAGACTTTATTCTTACACTAGTGATGCAACTCGAACTCTGTTTTCACTCAGTGAATTTGTTTAATTCGGTACTCGAGTGAAAATAAATTTTACTCGAGTCCGCTTGCACTCGAGTTACCAAGTCAACTCGGCGCACCGCACGGTGTAGATTCGGAGAGCGCTAGATAGATGTCAGTTCACTAATTCGCGCCACGGGTGACGTTACTGGTTACATCCAAATTCAAAATCGCATCTGGCATGTTGTAGTCAAATATGAACTTAGTTTGATTGATAATATCGTGATTGTGCTATCATTGTTGTTTATTTTTGTTACTTCGTATAAGTAGTGCATAACATAAGGTGATTTAAATATACTTGTTTGTTTAAAGTATGAATGATAACAACGAAAACAAATCGTCAGTGTGGCATTATTTTGAAAAATGGAAGCGATTTGTAAGATATGCAAAGCAGTTTATAGATTTTGAAATACTACCCATGTCTGTAGTAAATAAAAACATGGAAATACTACAAATAAATAAATAATAAATATTTGTATTTTATTTCATATTGCACATATTACTTTTTAATAAAGGTACCTATTTAAAATGCTTTAACTAAGGTAATCGCTATTCTCAACTCGAGTGATAAACTTCAATCGATGCAGGAGCTGTAAATTGTTAATTCGCATAACTTGAAATTATTCGAATTTTCTCTAAAACCATCCTTTCGCCGTAAAACCATCCTTGAACTCCAACGAACATTTAAAAAAATTGGCCAATTTGGTCCAGGTTGAGTTATGCGCTTACCAACACATTTTGCGATTCATTTTATATATTAAGATATAATATATAATTTATTAATCTAATATTTAATTTAGATTTTACTAATAACATAAAACTAATACATTGTCACTTTTAACATATTAATAAGGTTTTCCGACCTGTGTTTGTCATTTGCTTTAGGTAATTCAACACATTATAGAATTTCTAAAATTATAGGTGGAAAATTAAACTCTTGTATTACATACATTTATAGAAGAAACACATAATTTGGAATATTAATATTTTGGCTAACCTGCATGTTATTATCCATATAATGATACGAATATAATGTATATCCATGTATCCATACACTTGTGCATCGATGACACGATATTTTATTGTCTTGTAAACAAACAAGTATAAACTTTTAATTTTGCTACCAAAAGTATAATAACCATTAACCACAGACTTTATTCTTACACTAGTGATGCAACTCGAACTCTGTTTTCACTCAGTGAATTTGTTTAATTCGGTACTCGAGTGAAAATAAATTTTACTCGAGTCCGCTTGCACTCGAGTTACCAAGTCAACTCGGCGCACCGCACGGTGTAGATTCGGAGAGCGCTAGATAGATGTCAGTTCACTAATTCGCGCCACGGGTGACGTTACTGGTTACATCCAAATTCAAAATCGCATCTGGCATGTTGTAGTCAAATATGAACTTAGTTTGATTGATAATATCGTGATTGTGCTATCATTGTTGTTTATTTTTTGTTACTTCGTATAAGTAGTGCATAACATAAAAGGTGATTTAAATATACTTGTTTGTTTAAAGTATGAATGATAACAACGAAACAAAAATCGTCAGTGTGGCATTATTTTGAAAAATGGAAGCGATTTGTAAGATATGAAAAGCAGTTTATAGATTTTGAAATACTACCCATGTCTGTAGTAAATAAAAACATGGAAATACTACAAATAAATAAATAATAAATATTTGTATTTTATTTCATATTGCCACATATTACTTTTTAATAAAGGTACCTATTTAAAATGCTTTAACTAAGGTAATCGCTATTCTCAACTCGAGTGATAAACTTCAATCGATGCAGGAGCTGTAAATTGTTAATTCGCATAACTCAAAAACTCGAATACAACTACAGTGACATGATAAAACCAAGTGACTCGAGTCACAAAATTCTACTCGAGTCGCATCTTTACCCACAGTCAATGCAGTGTCTAATATGTGTCTTTGACGTATTGCTTGCTGTTTCGCTTTAGTTGCTTGATAATTCCAGGCAGAGGTAATCAATCACATAAAATTTACAAATATTATTTAATTAAAATTTTATTTGATTATTTTTATGTCGAGTTTTCTGAAGTAAAGATATTTCTATACGTTTGAATACTGATTCTGATAATGCACTCAACAGGAACCACAGGGTATTTGTTATATTGTATAATGTGTAAGGTTGATTAAAAATAACCTTAAAATTGGCTCCGAGAAAGATCACATACTACTATGTTGTTATGTTTTGCATAAATATTGTTAAGATCTTGTCTTTCACACTTGTACTTTTGTGTTTTCTGATACAAAGGGCTTTAAAATAATATAATTATAATTTCAAAAATATTTCTGCTCAGCAAATAAATGATTGCTTCTTACTACTAAAACATCATCAATAATTGAGTCACTCAATGACATACGTAAATTGTTAAATACAAATTTAAGAGACGGAAAAAGTATCTCGACAATAACATTTGTCAGCGGTGTCGCCAAAACTACTTTTGCCAGTTTATATGAATATGGATTAGTTAATTTTTTGCGCTTCCAGTACTCTAAAACGTTAGTTTTCGATGGCAATACTGGTTTTGTAAAATCTTCGGAGGGCAGTTGTCAAAATTAGTATTTTGGCCACATGAATCAACTTCTGCAGACGTTCCTGGAGCATCATCATCAACACTAGAAGTAAAAGCTTCAGGGGTTGCTAATAGCGTTAATCTCTTGTACGTCTCAACTAAAACAGCCCTTGCATTGATTTTTTTAGTGTAGAATTCCATCGAATAGGCGTATCTATCACTGGATTTTACAGTTTGAGTTGTTTTAAACGCATTGCTATAGTCAGCGTACGTAAGCTACGTACAATTTTCGGCAATGCCCAAGAATTTTTCCATTTCTTGTCAGGCATTCTTGACGGCCATATGCAAGCAGTGTTCGGTGCATTGTATGCTTGTAACAATGCGAAACGCTTCAGGCGTACTATCTGTGCTGGTATCTGACTCTAAACTATATGCTATAAAGATGGATCTTCCTCGTTATAGTGACTGACAGTTTCGATATCAGATTCATCAAACGTCTCACTTATTGACTGATTTAATGAGTCTGACTGCTTCGTTTATTTGATTAGTCATTCTTATCATATTTGCTCCGTTGTCAGTAGCAGTCGTATGTATTTGGTTTAGCTCTATCCCATTGATTAGTCATACTTATCATATTTGCTCCGTTGTCAGTAGCAGTCGTATGTATTTGGTTTAGCTCTATCCCATATCTACTAAGAATAAAACTACATTTTCTTTTAAATACTGCCCTGTATTTCTATCGAATAATTCTACTATGCTCAAATTTCTAAGGGCGATTTTCACATCTGAGAGAATAGATATTGTGTAATAAAATGTTACGTAAATAGATAATACTGTGATTTTCTCATAAAAATCGACGTCAAATTAAGAAATGTTTAAAATTGCTATCTCTCTTTTCATATGTACATTTTTGTAGTACACACAAGACAATAGAAAGAGACAGATATAGATGTAATGAATACTTAATTTTAATGGGCGATAATCAACGATTATAAGTAAGGCCGATTATGTTTAACACGTATAACGCCAGGGTGGAAAGTAATACGCTCTCGTTCAGGCCACGTCGGACAAAACGGGCGACACTTACCTGTCCCATTCAGGCCATGTCAGACAAAGCTGTCCGACACTCGAACTTATATTTGTACGTCTAGTTCTCGCATCGGACAACCGAACTAGGCGTTTTGTCTTCTATAGACCCGCGTGGCCCCTAGTCTAACGTAACCACGTCAGCACTCAAAAATTGAAGTTTTGTGGAAATAATCTTATAGGACTTATTGATGACCTACTCGTCACAAAACAGGAAAAGAAATGAGATGTATGCAAGTTTATTAAATAAATTAGACAGTTGTTTTATGAAGTTATTTATTTAAAATAGCACAAAATTAATATTAAGTAGGAACGTATTTTGAGATCTTACATATCGTCGGTCGAAAACAGTAGTGGAACATTTCAAAATGAGTAAATGTGAGATATCGAGCAATTAAAAATTTGAAATTCTTATTTTTCCATTTAGCAAGTGTTAAGAGAAAAAAGGATTGTTTTTAATGTTGTTATATTTTGGTTAGACTTTACATTTATGATTTCTATTAAATTCATTCATTTTTTATTATTTGTTTTTTAATTATAAGTAAATATTTGAAATGTTCCACTACTGAATTAATTTATCGAATGCAAATATCCCTCTGATAATGGATTATTTTTGAATGTACCAGTACTGAATTAAAAAACTTTGTATTTTTCTTAAATAATGTCCTAAATAAAAATGAAATCTAGAGAACCTTAGCAAATAATTGCATTTTTAGAATAATTAATAAAACACTTTTATAGTTTTATAACATTTTTATTTTATAAGAAAGAAAATATAAAAATGGAACAATTAGTCATCGTCAGCTCTATCTGAGGACGCTGGCAATGTTTTATAATAATCCCAATAAACGCTTGGAATTACGTTACCATCACATAATGAAATCAAATCTTTCTTTTAAGATTTGTTATTCCAGGACGAGTGCGATATTTATTTGTCAAAACTAATGTTTCGTTAGGCTTGCGCATTTTATGCCGAACATTGAAGCATTTCATTGTACTGTCAGGTTTATAAGTATCCAAGTAATAAATAGCGAAAGGATTAGTAGCTTGCATAAATATTTTCTTGATATCATTCCACACACGCTCTCCTTCTGTATTTGTAAAATTTTTCCCAAAGTGTGCAATTAGTTCTTTTAAATCAAAAATGTCTGAATAATTTAAATCATGAACTTGGTAGGGATTACCTTTCTTCTTAGCACATTGTATAATTGTCCTCCATTGAGATGGCACGAACACGGAACCATTTTTAATATTCGGGATTTTCTCTTTCAATAGTAGCATGAACGCTATCGCCTTCGTTCTGAGTGTGCCCGACAACAAAGTATTTGTGTGTTATAGATTTCACACCCAACATTTTAAGGCATAATAGTATAATGACAATAAATACTTATTCTTATTTTGTGCTGAGCAATTGTCGGTATAAAATATGACATGTTTTCCATGACAAAACTCTTTGAAAAACTGTAAAATACAAGATCCTACCTCGTCACATCCTTTTCCACCCAAAGTTTCGTCCCATAAATAACAATGTCCAGATTTATTAACGATGTCATATACGGTACAATTATAAACATTAAGGCGTCTCTTATAAAAAAATAGCGAGTCATTACCCGCTGGAGTTTGAAGAACCGCTTGCAAGTCATAACAACAAATAATCTTTTGTTTGTCATTTTTGCATGTTTCTATATCTATCCTCTTCTCTTCAAGCTCTTTTCTGTAAGGTGATCTTTATAACTCTTTTCCATTTCTTGTTTCTGTTCTGTTGTTGCATTATTATAAGAACAGCAAAGAGAGCACTGATCCTTCTTTGGTACATGAAAAGCTATATTAAATTCAGTTCTAAAAATGTTTTCATACGTTCCTTGTTTAGCTTCAGGCTTACCTTCTTTATTACACCACTCTTTGTATTGCCTGTACATCATACATAGATTTAAATCACCATCAAAATATTGTTTATTTGATGATGCTCGACAGTAGTGCGATTCCTTAGTAGGATATGAGTTAATGTGTTCACGTACTCCATCCTTAACAAAGTCAGGTAATAGTTTACCTTTCTTGTTATGCTTACCTCTTAAATCTTCTAAAACTATACCCGATGATGTTGTTTTCTTTTACCGTCGTTATAAATGAGTGCCCTATATCCAAAGTGCATAAAGAACTTTTTACATACCCTTATAATTATACCATCTACTGTTAAATGATAAGCCGCATTAATAGATCTTTTACTCTGAGCATTATGTAGCGAATATTTCGGCTTTACTTCTTTCATAGCATTTTTGACAAAATCTCGCTGTCTATTCAAATCACCTAATATCCAAAATTATTGAATATTACTAATCTTTGCTGCTCATTAATCATCAGTGTACACTTCAAGCGACATTTGTCTCCACAACCAGGTTTTAATTGTTTAGCATTAACTAATTTTCCTTTCTCAGTAGTGTAAGCCATACCTGAATTTTTCAAACATTTCTTTTATTTTTCTTCCATGCCTCGGGATTTCGTTGTCTCTTTCTTGTCAACTTCTTTTCTTCCGAAGCATTATTTTAGAAAGCGGGGTTGATGGTGACGGCTCTCTGTTATTTAGTATATTATTTTCTTTATCTTCTCCTCCCGTAAAATTTCAATAAGCTCGCCACCTAAGCAAACGAAGACCTCGTATAAAGCTATTGCATAAATAATTTAGAACTATGAAAACATGTTGATGGGCAGCAAGCTAATTTATTAAAATGGTATAAAATCATACTTAGATTAGAAGCTTCATTTGCTGGCTCATGCTGGCTACGAACCTATAGTCTGTACAACTTTCCATATTTATTGCCTGATCAACACCTTAAAAGAAATTCAAACAGTTAAATATACACACTATACAAAACACAAAAATAATATACGCAGATAGGTTACGTAGGTACCTATTATGTACTTAAATACATGAAGATAGGTACGTACCTCGATTATAACTTCATTCAGGGCAAAGTATTCTCTTCAACGTATTGCTGTATCTCACCAACTTCATTATTATTAGATATAAAAATAGTGCCTGTAGATTTTTCTATGTTCAATTTCTGTTCAGCATCTTAAAAGCAATAAAACAGTTAATAGGACAGAATGTTTAATAACATGTATTAGATATAAAACACAAAAGTTAATAAATAAGCATATCTTATAAAACACGTAAGTTAATACCTAGACTTTGTTCTTCATTTTGTGGCAAAGAATACTCTTCAACTTGCTTTATATCACTTTCTGTAGAATAAAATTGGTTGCCTGTAAAGTCGGTATACGGGCGAAAGTTTTACGTGACAACGACTTTGAGTGGTAAAATAATTTTATTATGTCTGTCTCTCGCTCTTAGGCGGGCTAACCATGCCTGAGTGGAAGGGCGTGCCTCTCACTCGCTCTCATTGTGAGCGCATAACGTGAGCGGAGCGTACGCAGTTTCTTGAAGTGTCACCCGGCAAACCAATTTATAAGACGTTGTCACGTCAAAAGTGGTTAAATATATAGCAATGCAAAATTTTAAAAGTAACGACTCCTACAAAATACACAAACGTTACAAATAGAATACACACCTTTGTTTTCAATATTGGCGTCTTCATGGATTACCATTTGCAACATTTTCATTGATCTTCCATATAACTTAGACACAGACATTTTTGCAGATTGTATTACTTTTGACAATACGTCTACCAAGCGCAGCATGCAGCGCGTAACTAAACAAATGCGCGCGAGACTCAAGCGAGATCGAGAAGCGTGGTGGAATAAATTTAATTCAACTTTTGATTTTGAGTGCCGTATTGGAACATTTCGAAGAGTCCCAATACTGAATAATATTATATACAGAGTAGAAGTGGAACTTTTATTTTAATCGACTTCTATGTGGAGTTTGACTTATTCCGATACTGATATAGAATTGGCACTGAAATAGTAATGTAACACTCATAAAGTTAAAACCAAATTTTCAGAGATGTTCCACTACTGTTTTCGACCGAAGATATTTTCTTCAAATGTATGTTATTAAAGTATTTATTATATAGATTAATATTATATATTTTGCTTCAATTCTTCCGAAGAACTTTACTTTTTCTTTGTAGCAGTTAGAACACACCCGTTTACATTACTCTTTACATCTTTCTGCAGCAATTTATGCTTTAAACTCTTCGGTCTCTGTTCGACAGTGTTCAGTGCTTCTATGAAACAAATTTGTTTCACAATTTCTTTTCTAAACTCCACCATAGAAATTTTCTTATTTGTTACCTTTTGGTAAAGAATCAAAGCATTTACTGAAGCCGTATTGAGCAGTAGATTTATGGCTAGTTTTTTATACCACTTCAAACTTTTCCTCAAAGGTGAAGAATATGCAGCGAGTTGATCTGCTAAATCCACCACACTTTTTACTTTATTATAATCGACAATCCTGGGCTTTGATATAATAGCTCTCCGCGTTTGGTAATATTATAAAACTGTACAGAGTGCTTCGTGAAAGCACATATACATCACGTTTGTCCTTCCATTTTATAAAGTAATACCATCAGAGCTTTCCGCAGCAGAATATTGTCCCTCATAAGTTTGGCGGATACTACATCTTTCGGAAGCTGTTTCCTATTTTTCGAATCGTACCTACTAGATGTGTCTCGTTTAGATTAGTTTTCGTGCTAAATCCACATTAGTGTACCAATTATCAGTATAGAGCGTGTGTCCTTTGTTCAATAAATCACAACATAAAGCCATAACAACATTCGTAGTTGATGTATTCTGTTCATCGTCTTTGTTTGCATAAATGCTTACTTTATATCTGTATCCCGGAATCGGTGCACAGCTTAAGGGTCTTCGCACATTATAACAACTCCGCCAACGCGGCAGCAACTCTACTCACTCTCGATGAGTAGTCAACTAGTTGATCCACCCAATGGTCACTAGTGGACAACGCGGTGTCAAGGAGTGGCCAACGCGGTGCCAACGAGTGGGTTATTCAACAGACAACTCGTCTAACCTCAGTTTTCGGTTAAATTTTGTCCAAAGAAGTCGTGTTGCTTATGAAATGTCGAACTTTACATTCAGTGAACTGGCGATTATAGCTATTATATTTGATAATGAAAATGAACGAAACAGCAGGAAAAGAAGATATTGGGTACATGATTTGTTGCGACAAAGGAAATCAGAAGGGGAATATTGGAATATCCGGAAACGTCTGCTAGATGACGAAGAAAAATTCTATATCTATTTCCGTATGCCGAGATACTTTTTATTATATACTTAATATATTATTGAGGACGACATCTACAAAAGAAACACGCGATTTAGAGAAGCTGTATCACCGGAAGAAAAGCTGGCAGTGACATTAAGGTAAGCAATAAGAAACTTTTTTATAATTTATATGTATTTATTTATATATCAAGTTAAAGGATAAATCAAAGCAAAGCAATTTTACTTTAATTGTGTTAGAAGAACCATCAACCCTCGATTCTTCCATAGGCGTTGTATTTTGCTGTTGGGTGCTAGCGGTGCTACTACCGGTAGTACCTGCATTTAGGTTTTGAGTTGTGTAGCCAGAAGTTCCTGGTGCAAAAAAATCATCATAGTAACAGTTTCGATTATTTTGCAGTTCTTGTATTTCAGCTTCGAAACTAAATTAAAATTCTTGACTTTAAAAGTGCTTGATTATAGGTAGATAATTTTTTTACTGTGCTAGAAATACTTAAAAAAAATTTATCCATTTCGTCATTCTGCTTTCCATCTTCATCGTTTTTTTTTTAAATAAATATTCCATTAAAACCGCCGATGCACTTGTTTCTTGCAATTTCTTTCGTTTTGTCGTTTTTGGAATGTCAGGAAACACTGATCTAGATGAATCGTACATAGACACCGAAGATTCAGGACGCTCCGAGATAATTGACGAGTCTTGAGATTCTTCATTATTAGTCACATTGGCAAGAATTTCCGCAGCAGATAAGCTATTTTCATCATCACCATCATCTGTGTTGTCCACTGACGTCACTGTAGACCGTTCTTTATAATGTGGTAATAAAAAAGACATTTCAGTTTCATATTGCCATTTTTTTAGTATTAGCACTCTGACCACTTTTAGTTGCTTTCTTTTAATGGCTCTTCTATGATATTCCTTAAGTTTTGCCATATCTTCTTACATTCTGACGCTGTAACAAAATAATATAAATATAAAGAAAAATTGGTTGTTTCAGGTACTTGATTAGTGGCTGTTCATTTAGGACTATGAGTTCAAGCTTTCGGTTAGGCGAAAGTACCATCCGGTCGATATTAAAAGATGTGCAATGCGATTATAAATACAATGAAGGGAAGTTCATGCCCACACCTACCGAAGACTGGAAAAGAATCGCAGATGGTTTCAATAAAAATGGAATTTTCCAAACTGTATAGATGCCATCGACGGCAAACATGTAAACATAATTGCTCCTCCTAGCAGCGGCTCGCTATTTTTAATTATAAAAAACACTTCTCTATCGTCCTCATGGCTGTCGTCGATGATAAATACAGATTTATAGCTGTCGATATAGGGGCCTATGGCAAGAATAGTGATGGCGGAATTTTGGCATCGTCAAGATTAGGAAGAGCGATTGAAATGAATACATTTAATATTCCAACTGACACACCATTACCTGGTACTGAAATAATAATGCCACATGTTTTGTAGCCGACGAAGCGTTTCCTTTAAAAGGAATTTATTGCGACCATATCCACGTTCAAGTGGCATTTCAGAAAAGGAAAGAATATACAATAATCGCTTATCGCGAGCTCGCAGAGTAGTTGAAAACGCGTTCGGCATCTTATATCAAAATTTGGAATTTATAATAAGAATTTGCATTTACACCAAAATATGTTGATATTGTGGTCTTTGCGACGTGTATTTTACACAATGTCATGCGGTGTTATAATATAACATCCGATGATGAAGTCAACACAAGGCAGAGTTCGGCCAATAATGATGATGAACAGAGATTACTAAGTAATCTAAGTACAATTCAGAAGATATAAGTGAATCTTCGGCATCTGCTTTTGAAACTCGTGATATGTTTGCAACTTATTTTCAATCTCCGAAGGACGAGTTCCGTGGCATTTAATATAGATCATGTATAATTAATATGTAATAATCGTAAGAAGTTGGTTATAATATTATTGGCTTATTAAGAATATTAAACAAGTTTCTATACTAAGCTGGGATTTTATTACTGATTACCTATATTAAATAAACGTAAGGCACTTTATTATAACATACAGAAACCCAAACTAAAAAAAATATATATGACGTAGATTTAATATTTTATATCACTAAATTCTGGGATTTTATATTACTGTATGTGAAAAACTAATTTTACGATAAACCAAGATTTTTCGAGTGTCAAGTAGAAAATCGTAGGTACTGTTAACTGTACAATAACATACCTACTTTTGGATGTAACAGGTTGAATTAAATTTTCTCAACAATGTACTTTAATGAAATGACTTATAAGTTTTAACATTATTATTAATATCTATTAGAATCACACATATTTATTTGTTCGATAGCTGAATTTCTGTAGATTATGGCAATCAATAACTCAAAAAAAAAAATTCTTACCTGGTTGCGACAATACAATAGCGATTTCATTCCATGCCTTTTCCTTCTTATGTACGTCATATATTTCGGATCACGAAGGTCGTATAGTAGCGGATATTTTCGCACTTCTTCTATCAACTTTTCTTTCAGCATGATTTTCGAAAATTATCACCGTGTATCGCCAACGTGCACTCCGTCCTTCGATTCTATAGTGAATGATGGCGGGCGGGGAAGGCACGGGCGGACGGTGGGCTGGCAAATGGTTGCCCGTCACGCGTCAGTCGCAAACGCATAGTCGTTACGTGGACAACGTTTGTCGTTGCGTGGACGACGTATGGTCATTGCGTGACAAACGTCGGGGTTGACCTCTAGTGTACGATGTAGGCCACTCGTTGTACACTACTTTATAATCATTTTTGAAATTGAACCTTGAACATATGATACAGGGCTTAAATTTCAATGTCAGCATAGAGTCGAGTCGCCGGTGAGTTGTTATAATGTGCGAAAACCTTAAACTCTTTTACGCCATATTTATGACGTTTCTGTTTGTTATATTGGCGGAAAAGATTCGGCCACTACAAATATCTTCAGCTGAGTGTAATTATTCTTAAAATATTCATTTAGGTTATCCAACAAGTCGCGTACTCGATGCAGACGGTCATCTTTGTTTTGATCGTCGTTGACAGAAAAATGTAACATTTGCAAAATTAATTCGAAACGATTCCGGGACATGACCGTATTTGGAAATGAATGGCTAGTAATATTGTCTTTGACCAATAATCGGCAAGTTTAGGAAGTTTCACCAAACCCATAAGTAATATTTAGCCAAAAACTTTTAATTTCGTCCAAATTTGTAGGATACCATTGTCTAATGCGTACCACTCGTAGCCTCATGCATGGAGGTCATTTTAGCAATAGCAAATTGGTTAGTGAAATCCACATTTTTTTTCAAGTAACATATCTGTCACCAAAAGAGAAAAAAATTCAGTAGGTGATTTATCGAGTATCGTAGAGATGACATGAAACGGAACTACAGAAGGTTCGGTAAAAACTATTATTTTTCTTTGTTTACCTTTACGTTGAGTCCAGGTATTTGATGAGGAAGTATCGCTCGAGGTATCATTTTGCTGGTAACTTTCCAACTCACTATTCTCAGAATCGGACAAAATTACACGAAGTCACTTTCGTTTACTAGGTACTACTGAGTACTCATCCTCTTCGTCAGAGCTAATACGAAAACTATTGTTTAATAACGATATCTCTAAGTCATCAAGCTGTGTCAAATTCTCTTCTGTAATTTCAAATTTGTCGAAATCATCCATCTTCAAATAACTTCACTTTTTTCGTTATTTGTGAATAAAAATATGTTACGTTCACGCGGTTCTGAGAAACACTGACACTTGCAATCTCTCGCAACGACCGCGACAAGCGAGGGCTCGTGTTGGTAGCGCGTGAGCCGTCGATTTGTGTGCCAAAATACGGGATAGACTCAAGCGCGGAAGCAACCGACCGACTCGCATCTTCACCCGCGTGGCTTGAACGGAGGAATTAAGACTTATCGTTTGCGCAGGCCGCGTCGGACAATACTCAGCGACGGTGTTTATACAACAACGTGCTGTGATATCTGTGATTTAATTATTATTTTAGTAATCCAAAATACCTTATATTATTATACAATCGATAAACAAAATTAAAAATTTTAGACATTTGTATATTTTAGTATGATTTATATGGATAGTTAGGTGTCGCCCAGCATTGGATGACATGGCGTTATACGTGTTAAGATATTAATTAGTCTGAAAATAGTTAATATTGGACACTAAGCCCTTCGCCATTACGATAATTGTAAGATATCTCGAGTCGAATACCAGTTGAATACATGTTCGCGATTCATGGTTCGCATATTGCGCTACTGAAAATAAAGTAATTTTGTCATTTGCCCACACTTCTACTGATTAAAAGGACGCTAATTATGTCGTGATTCCAGTGACGAAGAAGCAGTCTTCTTCTTTTGTAAAAACAGACGTCTACACAAGAAAAGAAAATACTGGATTCATTTTGTCATTTTACCGCATGTCTAAAGAGTCCTATCAGCATCTTGTTACATTATTGAAACCTGCAAAAAGACGCAATACTAAGAGAGTGTGTTGGTGCGGAAGAAAGAATCTTGATAACCCTAAGGTAAATTATTCGTCAATATTACTAAGTATAAGTTAGGGATAAGATACGATACGACTTAGGGACCTTCAAGAAAAGAGCGTACTCCTTTTTAAAGGCCGGCAACGTATCTGCGATTCCTGGTGTTGCAGTTGTTTATGGGCGGCGGTAATCACTACCATCAGGTGAGCCGTATGCTCGTTTGCCCCTCTCCTATATAAAAAAGTAGGTAGTTATTTGTTTTGTAAATGAATCCGTATAACTTTAGAGGATTCAATAAGACCAACCATCTTTTTTTTTTTTTTTTCGTGAAATCTGGATACCTTCCGCTGCGGGGCAACGAAAGTTATGCCGACTCCTACCGGCTAAAACCCCACGGTGGTCACCATCAGCGTATACGAGGGTCCCGGATCTCCGTTCGAACGCCACCGGGGCCCTCCATCGCTTTGCTACACTAATAGCACGTCCGGGGCGGTACATACTACCCCAGCACCCTCGCAGTGCTACCACGATGTCTCGAGACCACTTCGAGTCATCGTCCTCCTCGGGGTTACATAACTAGGCGTTCAGGGCCCCCGCTGAGCGTCTGCAACCCGAAGGCCCCGTTTCTGGTAGAACACCGTTTTCAAGAGGAGGGCCGTGACGAACGCCTGGCGACGTCGTCTCCGCGCGGGATCCGCCTCTCCCGATCCTGCTCAGAAGCCTCCTTCTGAATCATAACAGATTCACAGAAGGTGGCTACGGCCCTCCGCCGAATCCCCGCTCAGCATCGCCGACACGACTGCTGGCAGGAGGTTCTGTCCGATGCGGTTTACCAGGATCGTTCGCTCCCGTTCCCACGCTGGGCATACCGCGAGCGTGTGGGAAGCGGAGTCCTGGTCCCGTCCACCACAGTGGAAGCAGTTTGCCGTCGCCTCGCGTCCGATCTTACACAGATAATCACCGAAGCACCCATGCCCGGTTTATCTGTGTAAGTCTGTAGGTGAGTCCTGCTCGTCGCTGCATCCAGGCTTCGAAGACCGGCAGGATTGCTCCAATGACGCGCTTGCGTTCATAGCGCACCTCAAGTCGAGAGCGCCATGACGCCAGAGCGTTTTGTCGTTCCTGCCGTTTAATTGATTCGAGCGCCTCTTCTGGCTCACTACTACCACCGCTCTGGCGGAGGGCACGGATTCGGAAGTACACCCTCGCGTCCATTTCCGCCAGTATATCTAGTGGTGGAAAGCGAGCCAGGATTGTCGCCGCCTCAAAGGATATAGTGCGGTATCCTCATGGATCATGTCCTCCGCTGAACACTATAGATTTTAGTTCTACAGCGTCGGATGGCCAGCCTTTTTGCCCATACAGGCGCTCCATACAGAGCTACGGATCGTATAACTCCCGCATAGAGGCGACGTACTTCCTCCGTTGGTCCCCCTAGATTGGGCAGCAGTCTATAGCACCCGCTACCCTTTCGATCCGGGGACTAGGCGCTCGAAATGTTCTTCGAAGCCCCAGCGACTGTCCAGGTGGAGGCCTAGGTATTTCATGTACTCCCACTCTGACATCAGACCCACCCACGCGGACACACGAGTCGGGTGGTTCCCTGCCTGGTAATTTATGGAACCATAGGGCCTCGGTCTTGTGAGGCGCTATTTCTAATCCCAACTCGTGGATTTTGGCGACGACGACTTCCGCCGAGTTCAGCTCCTTGGCCCCTTGAAAGTGATCCCGCTGGCGATCACCAATGTGTCGTCAGCATAACAGACAATATCTACGCCAGCGGGAAGATCGATTCGCAGAACCGCATCATAGGCGAGGTTCCACAGTAGCGGCCCCAGCACCGAGCCCTGTGGAACCCGTTTAATCTCCTCCGGATCTTCCTGCCATCTTGCCCCATGTGCAGGATGTACCTGTCGCGCAAGTAGTCCCCGATAATACCTTGCATGTAAGGCACCTGATGATGTGCCAGTGCCCTCCTGATTGCATCCCAGTAGGAGTTAAAGGCGTTGACGATATCAAGACTTATCGCCAACGCCACGCCACCCTGGGATACCGCTTGTTCCGACAGGGCGGACGCGCATAATCGCATCTAAAGTGGAACGCTCCCGTCGGAACCCAAACTAGCTATCAGCCAAATCGGGACCGACGCGCGACAGATGCCTATTGAGCTGACTGGCAACTATCCTCTCGAATAATTTGCCAATCTCGTCCAACAGGCATATGGGGCGGTACGCAGAGGGAGAATCAGCGGCCCTGCCCTCCTTCTTCAAGAGGACCAGCCTTCTTTCCAGGCTGTGGGGACCGTGGCACAGCGCAGACAGCTGGTAAACAGCTGCCTGAGCCTGTCCCCCAGGGCAGCCAGACTCAGCACTAGGGCCCGGCCCGGTATTCCATCGGGCCCCGGTGCTGTGTTCCGGGCTTTTAAGCGGCTAACGGCTCGGTCCAGCTCTTCGACGGTCACGCCCATCTCATCCTGCCACTCCCATGACGATGGTAGGTGACCTGAGGACTTGACGGTCCTCTGGGAAGAGCGTGCTGATCACCCTTCCCAGAAGATCCGGATCGAGTCTCCGTCAGGGGCGACCAAGCCGGAGCTTACCCAGTACCATCCTGTATGGACGCCCCGGGATCTTCGTTGAGTCCTCCAGAAGCTCTTTCCAGGACCGAGACCTGGCGTTGGCTATAGCAATTTGTAGCGCCTTTGTAGCCGCTCGGTATGCCCCGTAGAGTCTGGCTACCTCCTCAGGCGGAGCTCGCCTTCTTCTTCGAGATCTGGTGTACTGGCGCCGACTGCAAGCAGAGCGCACGGAGCCGTGCGATTTCTGCCGACCACCAGTACACTGCTCTGCGCTTGGGGCGACTGGTTCTGGGCATTGACAGGTCGCAAATTTGCGCCATCGTACCCCGAAACCAGTTCGCTTCCACTTCAGGATCGGACTGAACCTCTTCGACGTTATCTGGCCAGGACGCGACGATGGCGGCGGCTTCGAGCTTATCTCGGTCGAGCCGCAGACACCAACGCCGCGGTGGGCTGCTCCCTCGGCGACTGGGGTTACTGTCGGGCTGGCGAAGTGCGACATCGAACACGATGTGACGGTGGTCGGACAGTGTGACCGCCTCCTCCGCCACTCGCCAGCCCGACAGCATTCACTGCAGGAGGGTTGCCCACGTAAGATCTACGATGGACTCCCCTGGCACCGCATGTGCACGGACCCTGATTCATTAATCGGAGGTCTAGCCCAGCCCATTCCATCACTGTCTCTCCTTCGGATCGTCTCTGGGTTGCCCCAAGCTCTGGTGAAAATCTCCTAGGACGATCAACGGACGAGGTTGACATTCGCGAACATTCGCCACCTCGTCTAGGTACGCCTCGTAGTCGGCAAGGGACCTATTGGGAGACATAGCAGCCCACTACCAGGCTGATTGCTGCAACGAAGCCCTGCCCCTTCTCAATAGGACGCGGGGTGGGCCTCTGCACTTCCCAGTGGCTACAGAGCCCAATTCATCACCGAACCAGCGAGGATGGTCAGGACGGAATAGCTCCGCTACTACAACGGGGCAACCCGCCACTCCACAATGGTCTGCATAAGCAGATGTTGTGCATTGCGGCAGTGGTTCAGGTTGCCCTGGAGGACTTTAAGGGGTGTGAAATTTATTTTATTTCATTTTTCGACCACCTCCATTGCCGAGTTAGGACTCGGTGCAGGGACTGATGTCACTGCGTCCGGCTTGTTGATGGATGCAGACGGAGTCTGCTCGTTCTTCCTTCCTTTGCTTTTTTTAGGAGGTGGGACGCACTTTTACAGTCTGTGGCTGGCAGATCTGAGCACAGAGGACACTTGGGTTCCAACGCAGTGCATTGTTTGGCTCCGTGCCCAGGCTCACCACAAGCGTAACAGCGTGCACCTCTATTTACTTCATTGGGGCACCTGCTAGCAACGTGCCCTCTTTCAAGGCATCTAAAACAATGCATGGGCCTGGGCTCTAGTACCTCCACTCGGGCTGACCCCCAACCTACCCGTACTCTCCCAACGGCTGCAATCTTGCGGATCGCCACGACGGGACATCGTACCCAGCACGTCCCCATGCTATTGGGTGTTCGTCGGACTTCCCCGACTTTTATGTTCTCTACTGAACAACCCCCTGCTTCAGCCATCGCCACTGCAATCTCTTCAGCGCTGACGGCATCGTCGAGGTCCCTCAGCCGAACGTCGCTTGTTTTGATTGGGCGACTAATTCGCACGTTCAGGTCCGAGAGAACCTCTCGCATCTTTGCCGCCAGCTTGTCCGCCTTCTCTCCACAGTCCGGACCCGTTATCTCCAGCAAGAGTCCTCCGGTTACTGCGCGCTTAAGGCGAACAGTTTCTATGCCAAAGTCTGCCAAATGGATTTTGGCTTTGGCTTCCTCCATTATTTTAGCATAAGTAACGGAGCTTTCCAACACCGTGACTGTTACTGCCGCAGAAGTCGGGGCACGCAAAGTTCTTTTCTTGTTGCTCCTCTCTTTTATTGTACTCAAAGTCGACGCCGTCGCGTTGGACCGCTTTTGGGTGGCTTTTGCTTTTTCGGCTTTGTTACTTCCACCCACGAGCTGACATTCGGTGTCGAATTATTCAACACCGGTGCAGCTACTGGGGAGAGCGGCCAGCGGTGAGAGGCGGGCTTCTTTTTTTTCCTCTTCACCCTTTGTCTCTTAGCCTTCTGCGGCTGCAGTGGTGCCTGTGCTTGCAACGGTTGGGGTGGCGGTGCTGACAATTGCGGCGACGGTGTCTGCGGCTTATTCGCCCCTGCCAGTGGAGGCCGAATAACCCTATCTGGAAATATCTTGGCCTCAAAGATTGCCAGCTTTCTCTCAATTAGGGATCCGATGCGCTCCATGAGGTCCTCCTCTCCATGCCAGGTTTTTTGTTGCACTGCACCGGCGATTAGACATACTTGCTGTTTGGGGTGGATCAGCCTTTTGCGTCGCTTGCTTACGGAGGATTAATCTCTTTCGTTAAGTTTTCGGTTCTTTTGCAAGGTTGGCGAGCTGTGATCGCAGTTCCGTATTTTCCCTCTCTGTTTTTGATATTCTCGCTGGTAGCGGTCCTTCGCGCAAGTACTTCAGTTGCCGCCTTTATATTAAGTACGGCTAACCTTATTTATACCCTCACAAAATTGCCCTTAAGGTTGCGGGAGCGATCCGCTACCTTTTCAACGGCCTGAAGGTTGTCGATTTGTTGACCGAGCTCCCCGTCACTATGAGTCGCCATTTCGCGGCCCAACTCCTCTAGGTTGGGCAGATTTTTTTAGCCCTGGTTTTGTGGGCGCTACGGAGGTCGAAAGGTCTTCCTCCGTTTCTATCCTGTAGCGGCCTCTTCTTCAGAGGCTGTGGACACTGCTGCCAAATTTGGCGGCCACAACCGCAGCGCTTGGGGCTTGGCCCTTCTCTTCTTCCCCTTCCGGTGGGGCCGATGTAAGTGAAGAGCGAGCCATCGGACCCACCTCCATCGCTTTCAATAGCCTGATTTACTGGCATATTAGGCGTTTAGAACGCCCACGTTTGTCTTGTGTCGTCCTCCCGACACGGCTCCAGTCTTCTTACTTTGCCCCGTGGATGTTGTGGGGCCGCGTTGATACTTTGCATCCCGCGATGCAGTGGATTGCCCCCCCCAGATACGATGGGGCTGCCACAGCGCCTATGAAGGCTGCTGGGGGTGGACTCCCCGCTTACCAATGGATCGGCGGGACCACCCTGGGGAATCGATTTTTTGTCGCACTGCATATTTTGGTTCCTTTTTTACAGGGGTGGTCCTGAACTCCTTCCCCAAGGCTTGGGACTGGGCTCCCCCCCAGCCATTCATCCCCTCGGCACCTTAGACCTTAGGATTGGGGTTATTTTTGAAGAGGTTTTCTTCCTCGCGGCCCTGCGGGGGCCACCGGGCCCGGGTTACGGGCTTACGGGTTGTCCGGCATTGGTGCGCTTGGCACATCGCCGCACAGAGATCGCCCGGTATCGGTGCGCTTGGCACATTACCGCGCGGGGTCACCCAGCATTGGTGCGCTTGGCACATCGCCGCGTGTGTTGCATCCCCTGTCCGCTCTAATCAAAGAGCGATACCGGGAGCAACGACAAGCCTGTGAAGGCCCATCTCTAAGGGCATTAAGCCCCGGACGTTTCTAGTTCTAATGGAACCACGGGTACGCCAAACCCCGGCCAGTTTTGGTCCGTATCCATATCTGGGTGGCGTTCCCCTATCCGCCACCTGGGGACGCGCCCGATGGGAGGACTGGCAACTCCACACGGGAAGACCAACCATCTAAATTAACTTGATTTATTAAATTAAAACTACAACTAACAGAAATATATGAAAGTGAAATTATTTTTATTCGAATGAAATTATTACATAAGTACCTCCTACAAAATAACTATTGATCTGGATCTCGAGCATTATCATCTTGAATACCTTGCTGTGATAACAACATTGGAAGTTTCATAATAAAGCGTGATATTATGTGATCGTACATTCGAATCTTCATTAATGGTTATTGGGTTACCAACTGGTCTGTCCGAACTGATCGGTGATGGTGTAGACAAAATTGTGATTGGAGTATTTATGATATTTGTTCCATTATTTCATCTACTAATTCAACCCTTCGTTCAAATACTCTTCTTTGTTTATCATTCATTTTATTCATGTCTGATAGTAAACTAAATAAAAACATTTTTTTTTAAATTTCCACCACTGTCACAGTTTTCCATCATTTTAGCTTGTTTTATTTTAAAATAAGCTGCATTATCTTGCTCGGCTTGTGTTTCTTAAAATTTTCTACGATTTTTTTCTTATTAGCTGTCGGTTCAGATGATTTTGGTTGCTGTTGTAATGCAGCTGGTTGTCTGTTGTGATTGACTGGAAGCTGATGCTGATGCCTTTTGCAAGGTTGTCTGAGAACTTGTGGATGGAAGAGATTACTGCTGTTGCAAGATTGATTGAGAACTTGTGGAAGGAAGAGATGACTGCTGTTGCAAGATAGGTGCTTGTGGAAGAAAGTATTTCGGCTGCAAACTGAGTTGGTTCAGGTGGTAATATAAACTGTTATCGCAGTAACGAAGAAGAATTTTCATCGCCGGGATGTTTCTTTACTTGCCCTGTTAAGTTTCCTGCAACATTTCCTGGTATTTTTATGAACGGTATAGCAAATTGGATAGACATTTTGCACATTTTGATCGCCTTTGGAATTTACCTGACTGTTCAAGAGCATGTGGATGGTAAACACATTCGCATAGAAAAATTACCTAATCCAGGATCATCTAACTTTAATTACAAATCCTATCAAGTTTTAATGGCCTGTTGTAATGCTGACGGCTTATTTACTCTTATCGATACTGGTTATGCTGGACGAAACAGTGACGGTGGAATCTCCAGCGCCTCTGCGGTCAATCGCTGAATAGAACGTGGACGTCTTAATATTCCTTTGCCTTCGAAGCTTCCTAATGACCAAAACAACTATGAATTTCCATACTATTTTATTGGGGATGAGGCATTTCCTTTGTCTTACTTCGAGACCATATCCACAAAGAATACTGAATGATGTGAGAAGAGTATTTAATTACAGATTAAGCCGGGGAGAATACCATTGAATGTGATTTTGGGATGATGACTGAAAAATTCCAAGTATTAAGTACTGCTATAAGATGTCATACAGTAGAAAAGGTAACAAATGTAATAAAATCAGTATGTATTTTACGTAACTATGTTCGCCAACGGGAGGGTATTTGGTACAGTCCAGGGAATTCAAACGTAGTTCTGTCACTATTCCATCTATACGACTGCAAAATGTGGAAATAACTGCTACCATGTCACCATATAATCAACGAAATGATTTAGCTAACAATTTTGTATCTGAACAAGGTTCATTGCCTTGCAGTATCAATACTGTGTATAAAACAATATTAATTAACAAAAAATACATACCTGTTAATTGAAATTTTTCCAATTTCTTCCAAGCCCTTTCAGTCGTATGTTTTCTCATGTAATCAGGCAATTTAAAGTTATATAAACACGGATATTTTTCAATTTCTTGCACAAATTTAATATTTAATTCATGCTCCGTCGCCATTTTGATGGGATTCGTAGGAGACGCGAAACGCGGGCGACCGACACGGCGGGTATCGCGAAACCAGTCGCGGACACGTAGGATACTAGTAGCGAAGTGTGCGAATCTCCATTTAAATGTATGTGAGATACTCGTGGCGACTAGTCTTCGAGACTCCGTAGGATACTAGTCGTCTGTGTGTAGGGAATGCAATTCCGCAGATAATTTCAATCCAGGTATTTGCTGGATTGAACTATCTCCCGCTGGATCCAGGTATTTATTGGATCCAGCAGGGTGAACTAGACCTCTGAAATCTAAATTAAAGACTTCGTTTCCATGGTTTTAATTTGAAATAAAACAAGCCTTTTGGTATATTTTAAATGGTTTATTTATTACTTTAGACATACAGATGATGACATAAATTGCAGTGATAATTAAACATTATTTTGGAAGTAGCTTCTTAAAAAAGTTAAAGTATTAATTGTGTCATCTGCTAAACAGCTTCTGATATTGCACACAAGGTAGCCAGCAGCTGAAAAAGCCCGCTCAGCTTCCACGCTGGTTGGTACAATAGTCATAAGTGCGTTATAGGCGAACTGAAGGTAAGTGCCTTTAATCCACCCGACTCGAAATAGTTCATTTCCTTCTTTCAAAACCTCAAGGTTACTCATACTTCCAGACCTAGGTGGCTGGGCTGTTGAGCCAGGACTTTTGATACTAGTCAAAGTCAGTTCGAGTTCGTTTTCAAGTGACATTGGTGCTGCGGCTGCCGTTTGCGTCTCGAGATTAGAGAGAGGATGTCGTCATGGGATCATCAACAGGAGTAGTGGTTACTGCATTGCTTCCTGTGTACTCTAGCTTTCTACTATATTTTTGATGGCCTTGCGTATTACACTCTTTGGAGTAGATTGAATGTTTCATCATAAATAAATTGACTTTTGTCTTCTTCGTACTTATGTGGATCATGTAAGTATAATAAAACCGCTGTCAAGTCAGTTCCCGCTCTGAGATCCGTTTCCTCAACGAATCAACAAGTTTTCGGGCTAACGGTTTATTAATATTTATCAGTTTGCTAATAATAAATCTCAAAGTAGTTACCGCAGTAATCAAATTAGACTCACGTCTACACAAAACTTCGACTGCTAATTTTACCGGCTGTAATATTCGTTCTAGATCCATTAGCACATCATATTCCTGTTCAGTGAAAACGTAGTCATGATTTGCACCAAGACCTAAGTCAATCAGGGTTTTCGATACGCACGATCTTATTTTGTTGAATATTGTTATCACTTCGCACTGGCTTGACCACCTTGTTTGACAATCCAACAATAAAGCAATATTTTTTCCCATGTCTTTTGTCATATACGTCTGCAGCAGATCGTTTTTAGTAGGTGAATTTTTAAATAGTTTTACTTCTTTTCGTACCTTCTTAACAACTTCTGCATATTCCACAGTCAGGTTTATTTCACTTGTAGGTGTAGGAAAGACAAATCAAAATGTCATTTCGTCATTTTCAAGTCATTGTCACAATTCTCATCAGCTCTTTCACTAACTGTCTCATTTCACTGACATTTCTTCATTTGACGCTTCGCGGCCACTACGTGAAGAAGTATTTTGTTTATAAATAACATCCAAAATGCCAATTGGATGCCATGTATAACAAGTTGTTGATGGGGTTTGATGAGTTTCCCAACTTTTACCATGACTTTGGCACCATCTGTGGTAATACAGATTACATCCTTATCCAAAGATAGCTCGTATTCTGATAATTTTCTTTTAAAACAGTGATACATGTTTCTGCAGGTAGACTTCCGTAAATCCGCACCAGCCCTAAGTTCCAAAAATAGATTTTCATTAGCCAAGGCGTGAACATTAACGTTTAACCCTAGTTGGCAAGAATATTTTTGTAAATATTCGTTGTTCTTGCTATATATATTGGATCTTGGAGTTGTTAAAACATATAGAAAATATTTAAAAATCCAACATATATAATTTTGGAAATATAGCATGTGTATTTAAATGCACATTGCTAGCTTTGTCGAGTTTAGGCTATCATAAAAAGTGTATCTTTAAATGCACATTGCTAGCTTTGTCGAGTTTACGCTATCAAAAAGCGTGTGCATTAAAATATACTTTGCCATGTGCAGGGTTAAATAAAATATGCTTTCTTTTATCCAATCAATGTTTTATTAATATGAAATATATTATAAAAACTATCTGTTTTGCTTATATTGCCCATATTATTATCATAATCATTTAAGAGATCAAAAATAAGTAAAAAACATCAACAAATTCAACTTTTACCTTTAGATCAAGTCAAATCTATATTATCTTTGTTGTTAAACAATTATCACAAACTATAGTTACAACTATTTATCTATTAAGTGTATGTTTATTTATAAAGAAAAATGCTACTAAAATAAGAGATCAACAATCAGTATTAAAGATATCAACAATCGTAACCTTTAAATCAAGGCATCACATGGTAAATAAAAATAATCATCACAAATTAAAAAAAATATAATATTTTATATAGTTAAGGACTTTTAAAAAAAATGTAGTTAAAACTAGGTTTAGTAAAAAAATTAGGCTGACTTAGTGTGATAATCAAAAAAACAATTACGACCCTCTACTAAACAAAGACGTACATTACATTTCACACATATGAATTTAGTCTGACTTTTATGCATTGCATCTGCCTTTACTTGCAAAGATGGCATGTGCCCAATTAGGTCCAATCGGCCATAGTCAGATGTTTGTGGTGTGACAAAATGCGCACCTCTAGAAGTATTAGCAATCTCCTTTGTTCTTTGAAATGTGTTAAGATCATTACTTATAGCACATCGAAAAACTTTGAGTTTCATATGCTTTTACCTTTGTTTTCACGACGATAGATGAGCCATGCATTATTAACATATGTCAAGAAGCTGTGAGCATAAAGGAATATACCAACGATGTGCTCGCATTTCAGTCCGATAAAGTGCAACAAGCATATCTGCAAGATCCACACCTCCCATATTATTGTTATATTCTTTAATTATGTTGGGACATGTAACAGGGTTTCTTTTTTTTTTTTTGCAATATCGCAACACTTGTTGCACTGGTTGGGAGTAGTGTACGTACTTGCCGCAGTGACACATTTAGTGTCAAACCATTTAACTACCGCTATTTTGCATTCATTAGAAACGACCTGGGCAAAAGATCCACGGCCTCTTTTCTTTAAGTTTTTATCAGTCGGCAGTTTAGCTGCAGCCTCGAAGTCTATTTTGTTATAGTCCCTAAAGCGAAGATGCCATATTCATTTCTCAAATGCTTCAGCAACTCAGAGAAGTGAAAAATTGTCGAAGTACAGCACTGAACAAGCTTGTTGATTGTCTTGGATAAAGCTAATTTTTGCCCTAAACCCATGCCATGAAAATGGCATGGGTTTAGGCGCAAAATCATGATAACGAAAGTATCCTTCCGTAAAATCATGATAACGAAAATATCTCTCCACCGTATGCCAAAAGTCATAAATAATACCGGATACTCCTGCGCGAACGAATACTTTGAAACCCCATTTACGGGTTTATTTTTAATGTATTGTTTACGTGAACCAGCTCGTGTACCTTTATAAGGCACCATCATTTCGTCAATGCTGAAACGATTTTCCTCTTCAATTTTGAGACAATTACGGTATACTTTCTAAAAGATTTCTGACTTTAAAGTACCTGTCTCCATCATCTTGTAAATTATTAGCAAAGTGTAAATATCTTCGGATCTGTTGAAACCGTTTTAATGGCATTATGTTAGCAATTTTATTGTAACGCAGCGTTTTACACCAATAATCTGTGTAATCAGGCATGTTTACTACCCATCAATAAATGTATCGCAATGAAATCCTTATTTCATCCGTTGTGACATTAAGTGGTGTGCTTTTTTTTTGCATGTGATACAAATTAGTTTGCTGGACACTCAATTCTATAAGGTCATCGTCAAAGAACATCCGAAAGTACTCTAACGGTGACCTAGATTGCAGTGATGGCGGGAACATTCTAACTTCAATATCTGCTTTACCTTTAAACGATTTCGTACAAGTCCATTTTGTATCTATTCGCTTTACGCGTACAAGTGCCTTTTGACAACAACTGTGGTTTTCTTCGATCGAGTGCCACCAGATGGAGATGCAATGTTAAAATCATTTCGACCAGCTAATGGTAAAATTTGCGAAATGTTGAAAGCTGGTATAGATGAAATATTTGTAGCCAGTGGACTTTGGTGTTTGATTTGCTGGTTTTGGCTATCTGAAGCAGTTGGAGCTGAAACTGAAGCTAGTATAGACGGTGAATCTGGACCAAGATAAGATGGGGTCGATACTTGATGACATGAATTAATATTCGAGTCAATCACTGACGAGCTTACAGTTGTTATGAAAACAGTATCTTCACCACTATCCGAAAGTAAATGAAGATTTTCAAATGAAGATCCTAGTGATGGTGGTTCTGAACTTACATCAGAACCCTCAAAAATCTTGTTTTTCACAATTTTGCGTGCATAATAAACTTCATCTTCAGAAGAATCACTGTTCTCGATGTCGGAACCAGCACCAGACTTAGGCACTAACGCCAAAATTCTGGCGGTTCTTGCAGAAGACTAGAACAAAAAGAATATTATTAAATAACCAACCAAAATAAATAATTAATTTCATTGTTATCCACAATAATATATTAAAAAATAATTGCCTCCAAACTGTATCCACAAATGCACACACACAAATTCAAGAAATCTGTTGTTAAGTTGGCAATGTGCATTTAAAGGTACATGCAGAATGACACGAAAATTAGACTAAGAAAAGTAAATTTAATTAACAAAATTTACAGTTCACTCGAAAGAATGTGTTATTACGTACTATTTCTAGCAAGTTGTTTTTCATTTTTATAGTTAAATGATAGGATTCCAAACGATTTTTACCTTGTATGTCGTAGACGCCCGCGCACGCTCTGCCATCTTGTGACCTACTGTGCGTCCTGGTGTTGCCACTGCTCATCAATATTTTTTGCCGTAAGATATGGGGATTTTTGCCTAGGATTTTTTACAAAAAAGTGTGCATTTAAATGCACATCGTCAAGTATAGGGTTAAATAGCGCCTATTTCTCGTTGAAGTCCATTCGTCGAATGTGAGGTGAATCTGTGGTTGCTTGCTCTCTTCAGCTTTAGAAGATCTCGAATAATGGTAATTTTACAGTCGTGCCGAAATGCATAACCATTAATTTGATAGAATTAGGCGATTTTGGTAACTTATAGCCCCGGCTTTAAAAAGGTCTCGTAAATCCGAGGTGCAGAAAACCGGAATGGAAAACCATCTTTTGACACCATGTGATACCCTCGTTTCTACAGCACTGTTTGCACTTGGAAAATGGTCAGTGATTTTGTGCTTCTTTGCCGAGGTTGATGGTTGAGCTTCACAATGAGTCGATGTCGAGGAACTGGACGTTGACGCAGTTGCGAAGCTGCAGCACTTCCGCTCCCGTCTGATGCGCTTTCCTTGTCAATTTTGTGTTTTGACTTTAGATGCACATGTAAACCTTTTGTCGAACGTCCGGTCGTTTTAATTATTGATTTACACTTACATTTTGCGGTTTGTGAATCTTCGGCCTTCAAAAGTACTTCCACAAAAGTCTTTATACACTTTTTCCGACATTATTGTCCTCATTAAATAATACAAAACGGAAATTTCTCAGTTTATTCAGATTTATCTAAAGAAATCAATATTCTATGAAAAAATCACTGCGTAACGTCATAATCACCAGTTGTAACTGGCAAAATATGTACACAAACAAAGGCGGGGAATCCCGCCCTCACACTGTTTCTCTGCACCACGCATCGCTTAGCTCAGTTTACGCGCCGCCGCGCGAACATTAACGTATGGACCATGCTTCTCTGTAATCCCGCCAATCCAGCGGGATTCCGTAATATTTTCGTACGAGATTAGTCCCGCAAAATGCATGCGGGAGCCAGGTATTTCGGGATCCAGGTATCCCGGTATACCCTATCTGTGTGTATCGTGATGCGAGAAGGGCTTTAGTGTTGCAGGCGACCATAGGCCCACTTATCGTCAGAGAGGCGTATTATTTACCAACATCGTGATATTAAATATATATATTAAAAACCTATTATTATTCTAGGTTACTTTACCTACCCAAAACATACTGTATATTTAAACCTAGAAATCTTCGTAACTTAATATGTGCAACGTCTGCTTTGATTGCGAGTAGATTACTTTTGATTTCGTTACAGATCTTTCCTCGAACTTTGTGAGCCATATCCGGTTCTGATTCTGTGTTACCCTGGTATTAACTTAAATAGCTCTCTGAACGCTTTATCTTCAATTAAGTTAAATGGACGACCATGGTATGTAACGAGTCTCGTGCAGTACTGCAATACAGTTTTGGTGGAAGACGTCTGTGCGGCATGTTTTCTTTAGCTGCCAAATTTGAGCTGTGGGTTTCAAGGTATTTTGCTCTATGTTGAGAAAAAAGGACGCAATAAGTTTGCTCAAGGTTTCTATAAAATTAAAAAATATGTAAACAATGCGTAGGTACATAAAATATTTATCATTTTAATATAAAAGAGAACCATCTTAACATTTAGCTGCCGACCTGGTCTAAACGTAGCACTTACGCCGACGTGACGACTGAGAGACATCAAACTTAAGTACTGAAATAAAATGTGTTTGCATGCTACATTTTTCTATTTTATACATTAAAAGATTGGTGTTTGAGGTAACAAACCACAGAATTTAAAAAAAAATACGCTATTTTCAGGTAAAATCAACATTTATTCGAGAGATCACAATTATATGGCACTAAATTTTAAGGACTTACTTCAGTCTCGTTTTTATCTAAAATTAAGTAATTAACAACAAATGAACTTAAAATATGTTATCTTCTATAAACTATTATCAAAATAAAACATAAATCTTACTTCTTGGTTAAAAATAAAATAATGACAACACTCGAATATTTGGTACATTCTACATATTTGCATATTTGTAGGCAGCAAGTAAGGCATTGGTTTCTTGCATTTGCAGCAACAGTACTTTGTTCGCCTTTTCAACCGACTGGGACAGATGGCAAATGTCTTTCTAACACCTGAATCTGGATTCTGATAAGTTTTGGTGGTGGAGGCTCAGGCATATCGGCAGGTCCAATAACTCGCTCGATACTTAGCCGCAATTCTCGTGGGATCCTATCATTGTAAACGCGTAATTTCATTTCCGGGAGGACTAATTCACGTGCCAGCAGGAGTAAAATCGGCCACGACTGATGTCGCCCTTGTTTACTTGTTGTACAATACATAATATTAACACCGCTCATATCTATCAACCTGTAAAACAAAGTCATAGGCCAACGTCGAGTTCTTCGAGAGCACGAGTAATTCGAGCATTTCTTGTCCACCTCATCCACCCTCCTTTTGTCTTGTTATAGTCAATTATCATAATAGGCTTATTAGTTACAGAATCAGTCTCTTTGATATGGTGCATAGACGACACCAGTAAAACAGCTTTCTTAGGCTTAGGCACGTAAGACAGAATAGTATTGTCTTTGGTGAATCCGTATAAGGAAGAACCAACCACTCTATCTTTGTGAGGTTGAAATTCTGGTGGGATCTCCTTCTTGTTTCTTCATAGTGCCCAAGTAAGTAAATCCACGATCTTTCAGTGCTTGCAGTAGTTCTATCGAGCTAAACCAGTTATCTGCTGTTATATTTCGGTTACAGCCTCGATCCCTTTACAAAGATGTAGAACAGATTGTGTGGAATTGAAAAGCGTTTCTCTGCATCACTTAGACCATTGCCATCAGATCCTGTGCCATAATATACGTCAGCATTGTATATAAAAACTTTGGGCGTCAACCAGCAGGAGAACTTTTAATCCATATTTATTTGGCTTGTTGGGCATATATATTCTAAATTTGCAGCGCCCTCTAAAAGCTACAAGCATTTCATCTATACAAATGTAAGGACCCAAAGTGTAATTTTTCTGGCAATTACCGATGAACTCATGAAATAACTCTGAAATAGCGGCAAGTTTGTCGTCTTTTAATCGTTCAGATCTTGTTTGAGTATCATCGAAACGCAAACAGTTTAACAAGACCAGAAATCTGTTTTTGGACATAACGCAAAAAAATCCCGTACTGTGCCATCTGTTGCAAAAATAAAGTCTGAATTTTCGTGATTTGATTGGAATACTGATGTATAAAATAATAGCACAATTAAAGCCTTTATTTCTGTCGCATTCGTTGAGCCTAGTTCAGATCTGCTACTGTCTTTATACTTAGCCCTATAGCTATCTAGTTTCTTGTTTGTGTAAGTTACTATCATTTCAATCATGCGATCACTAAACATCAGTTTCCATAATTCCGTGAAGATTCTGAATTCAATCGGACTTACTTGAGATTGTGCATTGACAATATTGTGCGCGCGTACTCGACTTGTTCGGGATGGTTCCGCCGATGCCCATTTGTACCTATTCTTCCCGTAAAAGTAGCGCGGCAGCTCTCCTGTTGATTCTTCATTTGGCTCCTGGTCTGTTCTAAGATCTTCACTACCCTGGTCATTTCGCGTCTCTACTTCATACTGCTCCTCTCCGATCTCTTCAATTCTAGTCTCTGCGCCATGCTGTTCCTCTCTGACCATTGTCTCTTTTCGATCTGTTCTGTAATGTCCTGGCTTCATGAGTACTTCTCTTTCTTGTTCTTCATTGTCGTGATTATGGTTGATTTCTCCGTGGTAAACTTCCTCAACAGGGGATACGCGACCTCAACATCATCCTCATCGGATTGTTCGGATTCCGTGTTGTGATCGCTCTCTAAAATAAAATCAGGATCGCCTACATCGTCGTCAAAATCACTACAGTTGTCGTCACTCTCGCTTATGAGATTTTCACATATCTCTTTATCTTCTAAACGCCTATTCTGTTTAAGCAGTTTCGAGGCTTCTTGGGAACTGAACCGTCATCATTTGCAGGTAAACTCGACTCGAGTTAACTTGAGTTGAAATTCACGTAACTCGAATAGTACTCGAGTTACGCAACTCGAATTGGCGGAACGAAGTTGTGTCAGTTTGTTACAAATTATTTTTATATTTGTTCCTCCATCCAAGATAATTATTATTACTTAACTTAATAGGTAGTTATATTTTATTGGTGTATAGACAATTTTCATAAAATAATATCACTCTAACTTTATGACGTAGCGTATAGTTAATGTTATTAATAATTTAACTATCACGTATTATACTTAATCAGCTTGTTGATATTACATAATATATCAATAAATTGTTCGAATTAGTAAGTCGAGTTCATCACTAAATTGTAGACAGACACTGAATTGACAGTAAGATAAAGATGCGACTCGAGTAGAATTTTGTGACTCGAGTCACTCGGGTTTTATCATGTCACTGTAGTTGTACTCGAGTTTTGAGTTATGCGAATTAACTATTTACAGTCCTTGCATCGATTGAAGTATATCACTCGAGTTGATAATAGCGATTACCTTAGTTTAAGCATTTTAAATAATAATAATAATAATACTGTTTGATAATTAAATTACTAGTTTAAGTTTTTTTTAATTATAGTTTTTAATACAATATAAAGTGGAGTTTCTATATTAATATACTTTTTAAATAGGTACCTTTATTAAATAAGTCATATGTGACAATATGAAATAAAATACAAATATTTATTATTTATTTATTTGTAGTATTTCCATGTTTTTTATTTACTGCAGACATGTGTAGCATTTCAAAATCTATAAACTGCTTTTCGCATATCTTACAAATCGCTTCCATTTTTCAAAATAAGCCACACTGACGATTTTTGTTTTGTTGTTTCATTGTTATCATTCATACTTTAAACAAGTATATTTAAATCACCTTTTATGTTATGCACTACTTATACGAAGTAAAAAAATAACAATGATAGCACAATCACGATATTATAAATCAAACTAAGTTCATATTTGATTACAACATGCCAGATGCAAGTTTCACTCCCGCGGCGCTATGTGATTTAGTTGATTAGATGATAGAATTAATGAATTAGTGAACTGACATCTATCTAGCGCTCTCCGAATCCACACGGTGCGTCGAGTTGACTCGGTAACACGAGTAAAATTTATTTTCACTCGAGTACCGAGTTACACAGATTCACTCGATTGAATCGAGTGAAAACAGAGTTCTAGTTGCATCACTACTTTAAGAATAGTCTGTGGTTAATTGTTATATACTTTAAAATAATTTTTGTAGCAAACTAGCAAAATTAATTAACAGCTAAAAAGTTTATACGTGTTTGTTTACAAGACAATAAAATAAATATCGTCTCATCGATGCACAAGTGTTTAACATATAAAGGATAATATCTATTTTTCCCTTTTATTTTATTGTCATACCAAAATTAATGACATTCAAAATTGAAAATGAAAACTAATGAGTTTAGTTAATTAATATAAGAGTATGTATCACAGAACACAATTACTCTCTAAGGTATGTATGTAATACAAGAGTATACTTTTACACCTAGAATTTTGGAAAATCTATATAAGATCTATAATTTATGATGAATTACTTAAAAAAAATGACAAACACAGGTCTTAGAACCTTATTAGTATGTTAAAAGTGACAAAGTATTAAAGTTTTATGTTATTAGTAAAACCTAAATTAAATAATAGATAGCATAAATACATAAATGAAGTTTTTCTGTATGTTATAAGAAAATTAGAATCTATGGGTCGAGGGATTTAAAGATTTCTCTATTTGATGTAGCTTCATCGGCTTTGAAGAGCGATTCATTTAACTGCATTTAGGTATAAATACCTTATGTATTCAGCAAGTTGCTCCATAAAATTGACAATACCAAATGGCATCAAACATGGATCCTGAATTTATGTCAGCCATAGTAGATAGACAGTATAGATAGTACATATATTTATGTGTAAATAAGTACTTATTACTTGTACTAGAAGCAAATATACAGTTTGCATAAGTATTGTAACTTAGTTAAGCCATTTTACTTGTGTAATGGTTATATCCTTGTTGATCAGATGCTTCTATTATCCTTAGACTTGATGTGTTAACTCTGCAAAAGGAATATTATTTTGTCATCTACTATCAGATAATTAATATAAAATAATATCCTTTTCCCCACATGAAACTAGGGAAAATAAGAAATCGGACAACTTTTACATAGTCAAATATTGTTGATGTAAATCCATAATTATTACATGTCTGTTTGATCATATGGAGCTGATTAATGGTGTATGTTTTATAATAATTTCTTATTTATTTAACATACAGGCAGAGACAACAAAATACTGACAGAAATATGGAAATGTAGTTTATTCACATTGAAGTATAGTATATATATAGTCTTATACAATATTCATTAATTTTTTCAGGTGGATCGCTTAGAATAAATGTGTATGTCATGAAAGCTGAAATCTTGCCGAGCTGCTTGTAGGCAAAGACAAAAGTATATGGATATCGATTAGAGAAGGCTTGCTTTTAAAGTTTCTTCTACTGAAAATAAAGATACTTTCTCAAGTATATTAAAATTAATTGGTAATCTAGAACGCAGCTCTGAAACAAGTTTCAGTGTGAAATTCAGGCAACGTTGACGTAAATTATTTTCCACTTCAGGTTGAAGGTTGTATTCCCGTAATTTTGTTTCAAGCATATCCCATGTACGATTTCGGATCCAAATAACTTTCTATATTTTGTGTAAAAATATCGACTCTCGCAGTTGGGTTCAAAATACGCCGACTTGTAGATTGAACTAAGGCACACAAATCTTTGTAAAGTTTTGTTGGGTCAATATTGTTGCTTTCAAATAGCTTGTTCACAGTTTGGACTTCCTCCAAAATAGGTTTTAAATACAATAAATACAAATGATTCACAGGATCATTATACATGGAGTATAGTGTTTCTGCCATATAGCAGTGGTTATCGCGCTAGCAACTTCAAACAGGAGTTTTAATTCCACCCATTGCTCCAGAATACGGTTGACTGCTGGTTCAATGGATATCCATCGGGTGTTGCACATCTGTGGAATTAACAATGGTTCGGAGCCACAGTTAATTGTTTGGTAGATATTTTTGTAATATAGTCGACGGTTCGAAGAATGACTAAACCAATTGTAGGTTTCTTATTAGAAATTCAACATTCCGTGGTAGAGTCTTCGAAGCATGCGATAAAGCCAACTGTAATGAATGGCACACGCAGCGAACTAATACCAAATTATCATTACCAGTTTCATTTTTAATAGGCATGTACTCCGTTGTTAGTGCCTGTCATCACCGTAGCATTATCTGTGCCAATACTCGATCTTTTTTATTTCAATATTCAAAACTAACAATAATCCTTTAATACCGTTGACTATGCTGTTTGCAGTGCCATCTTCAATCTCGACCAACCCCAAAATGTGGATATTATTGTTTTAAAGATCGGCTGAAATATCTGATCGATACTCCCAACATTTTGCTTACAGAAATATCCGTGGACTCATCGAGCAGAGAGACTATACTTGGTCTCCCAAATCTGACACAATTTTTCAATAAAATGAGGCGCCAAAACATTTTTATAATATTTGTGCATTTTGTACGATGGACTCGTAAGTCTCCACTTTTGCTATCACCGAATCGGTGTTTACATAAGTTTGATAAATGATCGACAGCCATAATCGAACAATGCGCACACAAACATCGCTAGTGAAGATTCTGCTCTCTGTGTATTTAGATCTTTTTAACTTTGGGAAAATTAATTCTTTGACTTTTTACTGGTTCTATAGCTTTATGCTTTATTGACAAAATATGTAACTTTAAACAATGGACTTTGCAATCATCTCGCACTTGCAGTATTTACAATAGGCCTTCATCGTATCATCTTTGATAGGCTGTAACCAATCCTTGAAATCCAGCATTTGCCCCACTCAGACCGGTAATGCTGACTGTATTTAGCGGCATATTAACGACTATCAAGCAATTAATTAATAATGCACGTAAAACTTTTAAACTTTCTTTCATTTACAGTGACAGTAAATACGTGAATACGCGGTAATCGCGGTATAGTACTTACAATCTATCTCGCTTCTTTCGTAAAGGAAGGAGGGAGTGAAAGAATGCTGTTTGTCTATGGTATATTGAATTAGATTTGTTGGGGAATCCCCGAAACACGCTTGAGAGCGTTTGGACGTTACCTTGCCGTTGTTGGCACCATCATCAAATATCAGACAGTGATGCCCTATCCAACTATAAAGAAGTACATCAACAATAAAAACAAATGATAACTACAGTATATTTTATATATATTTTTGAAGTATTTGGACTTAAAAAAGGAAAGTAAACTTGTTATTCATAATTATTTTATATGCCAAAAAATATGCTATTTGCTAAATAACTTATAAAAATGCTAAACAACATAAAATATGCCAAATCTAGCATAAAATTTGCTAAATTGGCAACACTAGCTTGCAACGCGGAGGAGGAAGGTAGCGGAAGGGCGACGCTAAAGGTGGCGTGATTTTAGAAATATTTCAAAATTAAAGTTATGACGTCTGTGAGACGTATAGGTCAGTAGTTAAAGGTTAACTAATGTCAACTTTATGATATCAGGATATTTTATTATTTATAATACTTCACACACTACAAATGCCTCACGAATATTTAAGACTTGTTACCCCCGCGGCTTCGCCGCATGGTCACTGGAAATGAACTATCCATTGCTTTTTGAATTGAAAGAAAACCGAGTTTTATTGATTTGTCAGAGATGCAGCCATTAAAAGGAAACTGAGCAAAATTGATTCGTCAGCCTATTTAAATGTTTTGAAACGCAGTATAGGAAAGCATGAAAATAGCCTGTTTATTCAAATGAAATTGGATATTTTTAATTAAAGGAAACTGAGCATAATTATCCGTAAGGAATTAGACTTTTGAAAAGAAACTGAGTTAAATTGATTCGTCAGAGATGCAGTTTTCTGAATTGAAAGGAAACTGAGCCAAATAAAAGATCCGTCAGAGGAAAGAATGTAGATTCTGGGCATTTGACACACGCGAACATGCTACATACAGCTGACCATGAGAGAAGCACGGTTTCTGTTGACCCCCGCTACCTGTAACGTTTGCCCTGCGCTTTATTAATTGTCATTGCAAAACTGAGCTTAATAGGAACTGCAACCTTTGAATTGAAAAGGAAGATCTGGGAATTATAGGGATCCGTGGTATAATAACATTTCCACCTTTTCCTACGCCTCAAAATTAGTAGCACCGATTATGTTCCGTCCAAGATGTGTCACACGCAGACTTGTCCCGTTACATAACCGAGAGCATCTAAATTTCGCATTAGCATGACTGAGACGTAATTTTAATTGAAGCTTATGTGAGGGCACACCTGACAACTCTAGAGAATTTAGAAACTCTACGGGATATGAAGTGCTCTGTTCTGTGTCCATAACTGTGTCTACTGACAAATACTCTGTTATTTCTCCTGCTACTTCGCTTAATATATCTGAATTTATTTTGTTAACGCTCCATTTTTGGTGCAAGAATCGCCCTTCACATAACCATTTGTCTTCATGCATGTTGTTCGTTAAATCTGAATAAACGCTCGCAATTAATTCGGAATGACTCTGTACTAAATTACAAAATCTCTCGTCAATTTAACGCAGCCCTCAGCATCCGTTTCCAACCGCCCATCGCCAATTTTTAATAGTGTGTCAGCATAGTTTCCAGCATTGACATCATTATACAAATGCACTCTCATTAGTAGTTAAACTGAATTTTGTCACCTTGTTCCATAAAATAGACGACTTGAGGCATGCTTTAATTTCATCTGCAGGTGTGCCCTTTGAATGACAGGTAAAGTTTGGCGAAAGTCACCAGCCAGTAAACCACCATTCCTCCCATTACATCGGTATTTCTGCAAATCCTGGAGCGTTCGATTTAGTGCTTCTACAGCTTTTTATGCGACATTGTACTTTCGTCCCACACTAAAAGTTTGCATTGTCGTAGCATTATACCTCGTGCACTATTTTGTTAAAGTTGCAGATCGGCGATTCTTCCTGGGCTAGTTTTAGAGGGAGTTTTAAAACAGAATGTGCAGTGGCCCCGCTTAGCAGCGCGCGGGCTATACCGGAGGAAGCTACACAGCAATGTTTTTATCTTTCCGTACTTGCGCTAATAATAAATTTAACAAAATGTCTTCCAGTTCCTCCAGGGGCATCTAAAAAGAAAAGTGCACTATTTCCAGATTCAATTTGTCCTAATACTTTGTCAAAACTCGTTTTTGTTCGGGAAGCAAGGGTACAATTCGGCTACTTGCTGCAAAGCTGGTATATCGTAGTTTGTTTCACGTATAATTTCATCACTTAGTTCATTTTCGGTTGTTCGCTGAGGGCTTATCATTCCAAAGTCGCTTAATTTTTGCCTACCATTGCCATTACTTTATCTTCAATTTTTCCAAATGCTTCATTATAAATGTGTTCATTGTATGTCATGTTCGCGTGTGTCTGCTGTAACCTTCGCAAAATACCTTCCGCCATGTACTTTATATTTGTCCCACAATTTATGTGCATTAGATTGCCCGCAAGATGATATGAGAGTTGCATAAAGATCCCTAATTTTGGCTGATGACTGGCACTGCACAGCTTCCTCCATGGTTTCATCCCAGTGATTATCGTTTTCAAAAGATGCAGAGCTTCACATGCTTCTATAAGTTGCGCATTTCTGACCGTTGACAGTTTTAAGGTCTTTATATCCTGTAGGACCCCGAACATGGTGCAGCAGCAGTCGTAAACAGAAACATTCAAAATTAGTTACATGGACGGTATACACGACAGGAAGTCATCAGACTTGGCATCTGATGACTTTACACCGGGCCAATTTGCAACAGGCGCGCCTTGAATATGGCGTTTCCACTCCTTCCTAGATGTGTTCCAAGTATAATAGCGGGGACTTCAGAATATAACAACGTTTTTGCAAAGGGTCGGTTTGACAAAGTTGAAAGAAGGCTGTTAGTGTAGTTTTGGCGGTGATGCAATTCTTTCTTGGAAATTTATTTCGGTGAAATATACACGCTCTCCATTTTCTAAGTGCACAGCAAGGTGAGTAACTGTTGGGTGCCTTTCGTAAAGGAAGCCAAGGAGACGCCACGCTGCCTCGTTACTGCTGACATAACGCCCTGCTTGAAAGGTCTGTACTTCATTAACGGGTTTGCCTCACCTTCACTCCTGAGATTAAATATTGCTTGGTCGCTTCCTTTATTTATGTACTTACAGATATACTTGATTGCGCGGACAGAGCTACATGCTTCTACATTAATGTGGGCATTAAATTTTACATAGAATGGGCGACTACGGGACAATCCAGCTGTTATCTAAGGTTTCGAACGCTCCAGAGCGAGATTTGATTGTAACTTTCCTGCCACCATCTTCGGAGCTGCGTCTGTATAAAGGGTAGCCATTGTCATTGTACTGTTTCTTTTAATAGCTGTTTAGAATTTCTTTGTATTTTCCTTCTTTCATACATGGCGATATTGAATTTCGTGCTCCACATGGACCGTGAATCATATTTCGGACGATGGTATCATACAATTCTTTATCTTGCTCAGGATCCGGAATCTCGCGCTTATTATGTCGTCTATTTGGCTGGGCCGCAACTTCTCTTTAAGCATATTAGAATGTGGGCATGCAGTAATCTTCTTTTGCCATTCAATTGAATACATGAAGCACTGCACCTCGAAAATTTTCCTTTGTTAATTACACATTAATTTTGTACTTTTAATCTAAATACTCTAGCAACTAAATCGTGTCTGTCAGTACTTTTTGGCCCGGCATTAGCTCCTCGGTTATTTCCTTCCATGTGGGATTGTAAGTAAAAGTAACAAAAGATCAGGTCTTCCGTAAGTTCGTACATAGGCGAATGCGTCTTGTGTGTACTCATGTAGGTAGCGGGGACTGTTAACGAATGATGAGGGCAGAATTACCATTTTACCTAAATCTCTGAGGTTTACATTGGCGTCGCTAGAAACTGCATCTTGTAAATGTAAATAATTCTCAACGCGCAGCTTTTTTTGATTTAAAGATATATAACGGAGACGTTCACTTTCTACCTTCACATACATGTCTACCAAAAATTGATGAAATAATTGTCTACACCGGGCTAAGAGGTTAAAATCATTTCTCGCAACATCATATGATACGCATAAAAATCCATACATGATACTTTTTTGTTCGGAGTAGGCTCCTTTGTGACCAGGTTAATGAGTGGAATTTGAAAATGATAACCTCTTGTCCTTTGCAATAAATCAATGGGTATTGCAGAGCGTCATAAAACTTGTGTGTATCGGCTACCCGTTGCAACGTATCATCACGTGCTCGCAAGACAATGTCTCGTGAAGAAAATTGATCACCACTAATTACGGCTGCTATTTCGTTTATCAAGGTGCATTGTAGCGCCTTTCATGCTCTCCTCGAGGGTCCGATCTGCGTGAATGACGACTTTATAATCCTCTTCAGGTAGGTTTTCTAAAGCAGTTTTAAATGTTTAGACTAAAATGTTACGTTCATGCAAGAATCTTTGAATTTTGAACACTGTGTCTCTCTCAACTCCTGGATAAATTGGCAGCGACGGTCTCTCAATTTCTTCGTCACCCATAAAATATACTTGTAAAAATTTATGCTGTTCGTTTTCAGCTGGAAAAAGTGAACCTATTCTATGATAAATTTGCCTTGCACCGTAAATGTAGGCGAAAATCGGCATTATTATTTCGGTCAACTCCGAAGGACGTCATTTGAAAGCATGAGTTATATTTCGGATCCTGTTTAAAAGCGCCGTGAATCATTAGCATCATATAAAAGAGTTTTCAAAGGTTCTTCTGGTTCCCAAGTAACGGAAGAGACACTTTGCTATTGGAACAGCAAATGCCTGCGGTCTCATCTTTCCATTTTAAAGCGCTGCAAAATCGACACGTCTTGTCCATCAGTCCGATAACAACTAACCTGTGATTTTTATAATCAATCAACGGATCATAATTGAATGCTGCGTCATTAAAAACCGACCAATTGTTTCTTTGAAAATTTTGTCGACGTTCAGCTTGGAGCTGTGCATTTGCATCTCTTCGCGCCTGTGTCTGTTCTGGTGTTTCAGATGCCCTTATAGTTGATTGACGTTCAGCTTGCTCAATGAGTCTGTGTTGAGTTTCATCAGGTGTTTCCGCGGCTCTTAAGGCGGCCTGACGTTCCGCTTGTTCGAATAGCCTTTGCTGACTTTGAGCAGGTGTTTCAGTAGCTCAAAGTAGATTAACGCTCTGCCTGTTCAAGACGCCTTTGCTGACTTTGATCAGGTGTTTCAGTAGCTCTTAACCCTCTGCTACTGAGGTGCCTTTCTTGTAATTATTCTACTGAGGAGTAGCCTGTCGGACGTATACTTTAGGTAAGGATTTTTCGAATTTTATTGTTAGTTATTGAAAATAAAACTGAATTTAGCAAAGTTACATTATATTTCTTAAGCCATTGTAAAAACAGACCAATAAAACCATTGTTTTAAGAAAATATTATTTATTACCGAAACCTTATGAATTATAGGAACATTTGTAATTAGGAACTTTGACATTCAAGAAAAGAATAAAATTAAAAGAAATAACAAAAAAACATAACGTTGCCTTCTTCAAGTTTCAAAAACAAAAAACACTTAAATTATAAAATCCTTACAGTGATTTTTTTTTTTATCAGTCTCAAAGTTCAGTCTTGCAGTCAACACAAATTTGCGAGGAGCACTGCAAACAAATATGTTTCGCATATATACAACAAACAAATCTTGTTTGTCGCTTCAATTTACTTGGGCAGACGCGACATAATTTTCTTGATGATGTACTAGGCTCATTAGAAGACTCGGGTAAAGGTGGTGGGGGCAAGTCCTGACCTAGTACACCTCGCAGAGTCAATCGCAATTCTCTTGGGAGTTTTTCATTATAAACTCGCTGTTTTAATGCGGGTAATACTAGTTCTCTGGATAGATGCATAAAATCTCCTTTTCAATTTCGTACCTTCACATTGACCATAAAGTACATATGCATTGATGCCAGCAATATCTAGTACTCGATAAAATAGCTTGTGGCCAACGTCTCGTTTTACGACAGCAGGAATATATCGCACATTTTTATCGATTTCGTCGACCCCGCCTTTGGTGATTATAATCGACCATTATGGTCGGTTTCTAGTTTCTGTGTCAGTACTTGCACTATGGTGACAGCTAGAAATTAGTATGACGGCTTTATCTCTTTTCGGGACAAAAGACAACAAAGTGAGGTCTTTTGTAAAACCATAAAGAGAACTTTCAACAGCTCTGTTTTACTTGGCATAAACTCTGGAGGTATTTCTCGTTTCTTCTTTTTAATGTTCCAAATATGTCAGTCCTTTTTCAATAGCATTTCTGCCAGAGGTATTGAGCTGAAGCAATTGTCCGCTGTCACATTACGATTGGTATTTTCAATGGGTTTTATAAGTCGCAACACAGACTGTGTAGGGACAGAAAGCTTTCTCAGCCTCCGGAGACCTATACCATCAGAACCCTTGCCGTGGTAAATGTATGCGTTATATAGTAGATTCCCAGGCGTCGCTCAAGACCGTTATCTTGATCCCATATTTAGCGGGTTTTTTGGGCATGTAGATGACAAATTTGCAGCGACCTTTGAAGGCTAATAGCATTTCGTCAACGCAGGTGTATGGACCAGGTGTGTAATTTGCTTGACAATTTGCGATAAATTTATCAAAAATCCAGAAACAGCAAGAGGGTCAGTTTCTAAGCTCCTGTCGGTCATCAATATTGTCCAACCTCAAGCAATTCAAAGTGTGTTGAATCTATATTTAGACATGACACATCTAAATATTTCATGACCTGTTCCATCAGTCGCAAACAAATAGTTTGAATCAGCATCGTTACATTTGAATACTGAGGAATAGTATAATAATCCAAATAAAGATCGAATTTCTACAGCACTTGTATCTCTCAGCTCGTGTTTCGAATAATTAGAGAACGGCGGTAAACTTCAAGTTTTTATTTGTACAGGAAACTATTGTTTCTATCATATTGTCATCAAAAGCTTCAGCCAGAGTGCTTCGTAACAAAATCTCGTATGATCAGGGTTTTGTCTAGGTAAAGACACAATGTTACGAGCTAGTGTTCGCGATGTCCTTAAAAGTCAGTAACTGACCAAACAAAACCATTTTACCTCGATAACAATTGCGGTTCGAGTCAGGCGTATTAGTAGAACGATTTGTCCCTTCACTCGATGTTTCAATTTCTATTTCTTCGACTTCTGAATCTCACTCAAAACATGTTCTTCTTCAATTGTAAAATTTTGATCAGCTACTTCGCCATCTACATCACTAAACTCGTGCTCGTTATCTTCTTCTAACCACTGTTCAAGTGCTTGTTCAAGTATTTTCCTGTAGATTTCTCTTCCTCGAATTACTGGTACTCGCCATCTATATAGATAGAAACAAAAACATAGGTCATTAAAATTATAGAAACATATTGCTAAGGTGATGAACGACAGATACTTTAAACATAACTATTTTACTGATGTGACGTATGTAAGACAGTAGGGTATTATAAATATTTTACTGGCAATACGTAACAGATCCATCACTTATTACTAACCTTACGTCCTGTAGACACCTGATAGCTCCAACTAGCCACGTGCACACTGCGGCTGCCGTCGCCGCACTAAAGCGTAGGTGGCGCTCAGAAGGAAGGTACTAAGCGAGACAGGAGATTATGTCGCGAAATGACGGAATGAGACAGACATATAAATTTTGCGGTGTCTGACGTACGTTACGTCAGTAGCAGAGGGTTAAAGTAGCTTGACGCTCTGCCTGTTCAAGACGCCTTCGCTGACTTTGAGAAGGTGTTTCAGAAGCTATTAAAGTAGCTTGACGCTCTGCCTGTTCAAGACGCCTTTCCTGACTTTGAGAAGGTGTTTCGGAAGCTCTTAAAGCAGCCTGACGCTCTGTCTGTTCAAGACGCCTTTGCTGACGTTGAGAAGGTGTCTCAGATGCTCTAAAAGCAGCCTGACGCTCTGCTTGTTCTTGCCTTCTCAGTTCAGCATCTTCTAAAGATTCTAGCGATCGATCTAATCTCTTTCGCTTGTCTTTGAGAAGATACTCTTGAAAGGCTGGACTTACGTTTGCGAGGCATTATGAAGTGAAAAACCTATTTATAAAAAACGTTAAAATACCTAAAAGAATTAAATTTCTTTTAAATATGTTTTAAAGCAAATCAAAATATCTAAAAGGAATAAATATCCTTTTAAATATTTTTAAAATCAAAACAACAAAACCAATTCAAGACACAACACGAATCCGAAAACGATAGCCAAAAAAAATCGAATCAACTTAAACCAAATCACAAAACCGAAATCGAAAGCAGTAGTCAATATAAATATAATAACGAAAAAAGTAAGTGTATAGGTACCGTACACTATCTATATAATAATATTCCTTTGAAATATTGTTAAACAACTTAAAACAACGAAAACCAATTCACGATTCTAAATAAACAAAATCCAAAATCAAAGCCAGAGTCTAAATATGTATAAAGGAATACCAACCAAATCAACAAAACCGATCCAAGAAAATACACAAATCCGAAAATGAAAGCCAATATAAATCCATTCAACCTTAACCAAATCACAAAGCAAATAACAAACAACCGAAATCGAAAGCAGGTAGTCGAATAAGCTACGAAATAGAAACAATTTAAGCGTATAGGTACCGTAAAGTTGACGCGCCGCTCAACGGCGGGAGTTAAGTACATGTCAGGAAACATTTCGTTACCGCGTTTTAAAAACCTAGTAACGACATCTAGCGGAATCAATTTAAACTATGTATACGTTAGTTAATAAGAACTCTCAAAAAATATTTTTCTTATAATTTTGCACAATTTTTCTTATTGTAATACCGATTCATTCATAACCACATATAAGAACTGTATTCATTTCCGTTAAATAAATATTACTAAGGCTTATTAATAAGGCACTAAGAACTGTTTCCACCATTGTTAAGAATAGTTAAGGGTGAAAGCGTGACAGGTGGTTATAGTATTTCTGATCCAAACTTATAATCACGCCTGTAACTCTTGCGGGGTAGGCAGAGCATCAACGGATTACTTAATATCGTCTGCGAGGTTATCGCCTATTCTGTGAATTACGATGCACCGAAACGTTTGAAGAAAATCAGCTGGTGAATTTTATGTTTTTTATCGCTCTCTTCCGGTCCTGCGTGGAAAAATACAGATCCATTCATTTTTTATCTTAATTTTGGTAAAAAGACATAATAATCCAGATATTCTGACCTTGTGTGTTCGTCCATCGTACCGTCGTCCGTCTTGTAGAATCACGGTGGCGCCACCTAGCTGAATTTAATTTTACAACATATTCGATTTTCCACGGAATGATATGTTTTCCGCTGAAAAAGTAGCCTATGTCACTCTACAGCCACCGAACTATTCCCATACAAATAATCATGCCATGCCGACGCTCTGTTGCGACGTGAAAGAAGGACAAACAAACAAACAAACAAACACACTTTCGCATTTATAATATTACTAGCAAACCCGGCGAACTCCGTTTCGCCACCAGATGGCTTCGTTTTATTTAACATTTTGTTCGGTGATTAAAAGAAGAAAATTTTTTGTTTTATATTTGAAAAGGAAAAATTTTATTTCATTTCACAACAGTAATGAATTCTTTCGATTACAAAATGAAGTGTTATTTAGTTGAACTTCTCTAAGTAAATGAAAGTGAATCCAAAGTAAATACTGAATCGAAGCGTTATATGTGTCCGCAAATTATCCGTTTCATTGAAGAGCTCTTTGGTAAACCATTTTTGTTTTTGGTCTGACGTTAACACAAACAAAGATGGTTTCCCAACTCGTGAACACGCTACGTATAACTGTCATGTGAAAACAGTGATTTTCTAAATTTATCCCGCAAACACTAAGCGATTGGCCTTGCGACTTGTTAATTGTCATTGCGAACGCCAGGCGAACTGGAAATTGCAATCGTTTGAATTCAAACGGAAGATCAGTCGGAATCATTGGTATTCGAGGAATACATACATTTTCACCTGCGTACTTTCCGTTAATAATGGTTGCCTCAATCAAATTCGGCATAAGTCTTTTTACCGAAAGTCGAGTACCGTTGCAAAGTCGCGGTGGATTCAAATTACGCAATATCATAATAACTGTACCAACTTTGAGTTGCAAGTTATGTGGTGGAAATCCTGGTAACTCCAGAGAGTTCAAAAACTCCGTTGGATAATTTACTACATCATCGGGATTTGTTATGGAATCAACGGATTTGTATGTCACCAAATCGCCAGCAATTTTGATTGAATGGTGAAATTCAGTGCGTGTACATCATTATTCTTTGCGGAAATTGCTCGTTGACTTAACCAAGCATAATTCTGATAATTCTCACTAATGTTTGGGAAAACATTTTCAATAAGACTAATTGAGAGTCTACAAATCGGCAAAAGTCGTTGGTAAGAGTAATTAATCCAGATGTCACATCAACTGGGACTTTTCCATTTCAACAGCTAACAATTGTTTGGAAAATTGTGCAGCACTTTGATAATTTTGAAGTTGAACTCTCATATTAGTGGTTAGCGATAATGTTTTTACGTTATTCCATAAAGGTGATGCCTTCAGGCAAGCATTCAATTCATCTGCAGGCGTTCCACGGGGAATTACTGGCAACGTCTGCCTGAAATCGCCTGCCAACAATATCATCAAGCCGCCAAAGATGTTGTTATTTCGCCGAAGATCCTTCAGTGTGAAGTTAAGTGCTTCAAGAGATTTCTTATGTGCCATTGTACTCATCCCAAACAATGAGCTTGCATTGCATCAACAATTTTCCATTGCACTGGATCGGGAAATATTGCATGTTGGAGTATCAATTGTGTTTAAATTGAGTGGCAACTTAAGCGCAGAATGTGCAGTACGACCGCCATCTAGAAGAGTCGCCGCAATTCCAGATGATGCTAACGCCAAAGCTATGTCACATCTTGATCGAATAGTGGCCAAAATCAATGAAATGACAAATGTTTTCCTGTTCCTCCAGGTGCGTCCAGGAAGAATAGACCACCAGTATTATTGTCCACCGCTTGCATTAATGTTTCGTATACTTGTTTTTGCTGTTCATTCAGCAACGATTATTTCGAACGAATTCATGCAATGTATCAACATTGTATTGCAGCTCTCGATTTAATTCTTGGTTGAATGCATCGTGCATCGATCGATTTAGCGCAATCATTCCTACTTCAATCAGTAGCTTGTTTGCAATAGTCAAGCATTGATCCTCAATCAGAATCAATCCTTCATTGTAGATTTCATCGTTATTTGGTTGTCAGGATTATTCGTTTGAATGCAAACGATGCAAGATATCTTCACATATGTCGTCTTTGTATTTGTTCCATAACTGAATTGGTTGTGAAGGAAAACATGTGGTGATAATAATGCGAATAGCGTTCGTATTTGGTACGCATTTGATGAAACAACTGAATCCGCAAGTGTTAAATCCCAATGAGAATCGTTCTCCAGCAAACCCAATAGTTGACCTTCTCGATATGTTTGGCATTGGTGGCCATTCACAGTTTTCAAATGCGCAAATGATTTTGGTCCACGCATTTACCAACAGCAGTCGCAAATAAAAACATTCATCATTTCTAGGATGAACAGTATACATGCGACCTAGTGCATCAGTGGAAAACACCTGTGGCCAATCTGGAACTGGGGTTCCTTGTTTGCGACGTTGGAATTTCTTTGTTGATTGATTCCAAGTATAATACTTGGCATTTCAACGTACATCAGCGTCGCTGCGAATGGATCTGCTTCACACATTGCAAAAGCTAGTCAATGTTGTCGATGGTGGTCTCTCAGCTCGTTGTGCCGCATTAGCCTCAGTGAAGTAAACTCTTTGATTTTCCAAATGCACTGCTAAATGTACAACTGTGGATATCTTTCATGAATTTGAAAACAATAATCGCCACAGTGCTTCATTGGTACTGACGTATCTGCCCATTTGGAAGTTGCTGATTTCGTCATTCGCATTTTCCGATAATACCAAACACAGCCATGTCGCTGCCTTTTGTGACGTACTTGCACAAATATTTGATTGATTTGGCCGAATGACAACTCTCAACGTTTGCATGTGTTTCAAAAATTCGTGATAGCAGCGGGCAATATGGTACAATGAATTCATTTCCGATCTCAATCTCTTGATTTTGAACTTTAACTTTGATAGTTCGACCATTATCTTCTTTTGAACGCCGACGATAAACTGGATATCCATCGTTCCCTGTGACTTTTCAGCAACTAACGGTCGCGGATATCGTTTTGTGCACTTTCCATCAGCCATGCAAGGCGATAATGGATTTAATGTACCGCACGGTCCATGCACCATCTGTGTCGTCACAATGTCGTGTAGATGGGGATCAGTGACTGGATCAGGAATTTCAGCTGATATGATGTCATCTTCATTTGAATGTAATTTGTTCAGCAACCAAATTAGGATATGAGCATGCGGTAGTCCGCTTCTGCCATTCCACCGAGTACATATAACAACGTGTGTCACCAAAAACTCGATACTTAGTAAGCACATCCATCATAACCTTGAGCTTTTGCTGAAATACTCTGGCGATTATGTCATGGCGATCTTGCGGTTTTGGCGGTTCCAACTCACCAATTTCCGTCCACTTCGGTTGCATGTGAACGTAATAAATAAATCCGGTTCCATAATTTCGCACGTACGTCATAGCGTCTTGAGCGTATTCGTGCGTGGTGGGCTTCCGATATAAGATGATGGGAGAATCGTCAGACGTCCAATATTCTGAACATCACCATCTGAATTAATAGCATCACGCAAGTGTATATAGTCCTCAGATCGTAGCTTTGCCTGATTGAATCGGATGAAAGCTAAACGTTCGGTCTCGACTTTGACATACATGTCGACAGCGAATTGCTGGAATAGCCGACGGCACTTCAGAATGACATTCTCCTCATGTGTATCATCATACGATACGCATAGTAATTCATTGCGCTTAGATTTTTATTCGTTGATACGCCTGAAAATGCAAAATTAAGTAAATTGTTAATGAAACCAATAATAGCAATAATAGCAATAATTAGTGTGTGAATATTGTACCTGTAATTGGATCGACCATCTTCAACGTGATGTTGTATCCGTCTTCCTGCCAATAAATGATTGGATATTGTAACGCATCGTACAAACGATGTGTCTCGTTTACGATGCATGATATTGCTTCGCTGAACGACAATGTCTCGCGATTTAGTTGGATCGCCAACAATAATTGCAGCAACATCATTAACGGTGGGTGCATTGAATCTTCGCACATGTTCACCTGTTGGGTACAATCCGCTCTTATGACAAATGTGCGTATCCGATGGCATTCGTTCCAATGCTGTTTGAACATATTAACCACAGCATTATTAGCGTGAAAAATGTTTGCAACTGTTCAATAATTCGTCTCTTTAACTGTTGTGTTCTATATTGCACCGCACATTCAGCTGATCCACCATCGACGAAATGAAATATATTTGCAGAAATTGATGCGGTTCATCTGGTGTTGGTACCATTGAACCATGCAAATGATATATTTGTCCTTGTACCTGTAATTGCAAAGAATCATTTGTTGAAAAAACGGTGTAACTTCTGATCGTGTGATGGTGTAGTGTGTCGTGTATATGTAGTTGTTATGTGTTGCAATTCATTGTGTTGGTGTGAGTGATTGGTTATGTGTTGTATCTTTACCTTGCAAGTCGGCATGAAGCCGCCTTCTCGAATGATATTAGCTCAAAAGGAAGTCATGCGAAGCAGTTATTGTATTCAAGGATGTGTTGAAGAAAATGGCTGGAATCGGATCACTTCCATCAAACAATGGTTTCAGTGGCTGTGTGGTGTGTAATGGATCCAGTTTGACTTTTCCACTTGCGCAGCACAATCCAGCCGTTTCTCTTTGAACTTTAACGCATTGCAATATCGGCATATAGTCGTCATTGTTCCAATATCTAAATTTTCATCATCACTGTAGTTCGCAGTGGAATCATATTGAATAAGCGATTGTATGATGCCAATGATCTTCGTGTGCTCACGCGTTGTCTCAATCGGGCATTTTCTCTTATTATATTTTGTCTTTCTTCTTTAGTTCTGTGAATACACTTGTTGCTTGCATGCCTTGTGCGGCGGCCGATGTTCGCACGTCGTCCTCTAGGCATTTTGGACTATGGACAGAATAGTGAATTTAACCTCAAATGCATGATCCACATAATTACACACTTCAACTTACCACTTAAAGACAAATGCCTGCTGTTGAAATTGATAAAATTTGCACAATACACGTGATTGATTTGATGGTTTCCAATTGTAATGTTAGGAAACAAATAACTTATTCTTTTTACTTTTATCACAATTTCACAGTGAACACAATACCGGTTTGTCACATGAAATTGACTAAGCAGATAAAGGTACTCTGTGCTAAGCAGAGAACAATGAGTAGCTGTCAAACAATGTATCACGCACCGGCGCCATCTACTTAAAATATTGGTTTGTAGTACATGCTATGTATCAGAGATGGCGCTGTATGTGAAAGACATCTACTTAAAATATTGGTTTGTAGTACTATGTATCAGAGATGGTGCTGTATGTGAAAAAGATTTTCCCGCTTTTCTGTTGAAATTTTCACAAATTTTCTTTGCTACAAACCTCACGGAGCCTGAGACCTTTCCAACGAATGCAAAACCGTGAAATTGGTTCGTGCGTTCTGGAGTTATAGCGTCAGGAAGGAAAACCCGACTTATTTTATATAGTAGATAGTATAAGTATATAGTATATAGTATGGATTGCAAATTATTGACCCTATTGCACCGATAACTAATATTATAGCCATGAACAAGAAAGGGACGCACAATTTTTTACTTTGAATCGATTTCATTGCTTGCCTTGAATCGTATGCCTATAAATCTACTTATATTATATCGAATCGCATGCTCTTGAATCAATTGCGTAAAAAGTGATTCAAAATTACAATAAGTAAAACATCTTTATTTTCACAATACTGTTTCTGCGTAAGTAACCGGTAACCTTTATCGTTTATGTTAAATAAAAACTGGTTACTTGTTTAACCGGTAATTGAAGGAGCGATATATTTACCGGTAATTATTCGAAAATAACCGCTCTTTTTAAACCGGTTCTGATCCGACTGGAATAAACGTATTATATTTATCATTTACAGATGGATTTACTAAAAATAGATTTGCATCTATAAATTTATGCATTAAATCGTTATTCTATTTCTCCCAATACATTTTAGGCATTCATTTTAAACATTTATTTTTTTCAAAAAGTGACCAAGTGAAATAGCATTTATAGTTTTACCAGAATTAGGAGAATCAGATTAGGAGAGGAGCAGAAGTAAAAGTATTACTTGAACATGGACGATAAAAATACTGAATCTGTAGAATTATAAGGACGAAGAGATTAAAATCCTTGTGAATCTATTTTTTAATTATGGCTATTTATATGTGTGCTAAGAGATTTAGAGAGGAGGTGACTATTGGCAAAATTTAATGTTTGTGATAGAGGAATGCCAGATGATTGTGAAAGAGAGTTTTCAGATGTTTGTGTACAAGCAATATTGGACGATAAAGACATGGGAGATTCATAAACACTTTGCCCTGATATGATGCCTTGGTTAGAGTTAGTAAACTATTTTTCTAACTGCCCATTCCATAATTTTACTGGCTTTTATTACACTGCTTGAATAATTTTGGAACCTGAATTTTCTTTTTATAACTTTTAGTGTTTTACTGCTGTAGTAATTTACCAACGACCAGAAAATTAAATATCTGCCCATTAATTTTTTCAACTGATTATAATAACATCCCTAATGTTTAAATAACTAATAATTGCCTTATTTTAGAATGTTTATGTAGGTAGTGATAAGTAAACATGACAATTAAGAAATAGCTCTAATTTTTAATCTATACATATAATAAATATTGTAGTAGTAGTAGTAAGAGTATATAGAAGTACACACACAAGTGTAATAATAATCCTATATAATCAAATTTATTAATACAGTAAAGCGAGTCATCATTCGTTTGTTTGACTCATCTTCTGACATTCGCCCTACATGGCGACCCTGCCAGAGAAATTTGCGACGCGAATATGATACCCTCCTCCGTATTTGGAGGAACATTTTTTTCTTTGTGCAACTGATGAACTGAATTAAGCTATGGCGTTCTATCTTGAGCTGCGTGACTGTGCACGTGTTTAATAAAAGTTGACAGTAACAACCAAGAAGATGGGTTGTCAGACTAAAGATGAGACCGTGATTGTGCAAAAGCAGGGAAGCAATAAGGCAGGAGTTGAACAATTGCAAATTTACCTGACTACGAGTAATATTTTGCTGTCTATCATCGTATTGGTACTTACTGGGGTCCCTATATTGCTTGTACCGGACATATAGGCGATGTCATGTAGTGGTTAACACAGAGATTAATAGAAACATCCTAAGAAGGTCTATTTTCGGCAACCACAACCCCGTAAATGTGGAAGAGGCGAGTCAACCAAGGGCGTATTATAAAGTGTGACCGGTGCTTATCAGTGTTTAAAAGTGGCGTTTTCGTGCATATAAAATGAGTAAGTAAAAGTTCGTGTCTATTAATAGTGATAAAAAAAGGTATTGTGCTTATAAATCAACTACATAAATACTGGGACTCGTCTATATTACTGAACTTTATATTTTAATTTTAATTATGTATTCGTTTTACTGTGTTTAATCGTCATTTAACTGAATTATTATTATATTAAATATTTCAAAATTATATAAAATATACTAAAATATAATACTAATATACACAATATACATATAAACTATAAAATATAATATACACGTGTTGGTGGCAAGTTATGAATATTTTTAGAACAGTTATATGAGAAATTAAAAGAAGTGAGAACATATTTAATTGAAATTGGACCGAGTAGTGAAGGAAATTTTAAATACTAAACTTAAAGAGCCGATGACATATTTAGTGAATATTCTAAGTGGTTAATAAATTTTAATAGTAAAGTAAAGGAAGGTAAGATTAAATCTATTGATATTCCATCTTATCAAACCTATTGTAAGAATTTTGAATCATTATATCAGGATCTGAAAACCGAGCAATATTGATATTTCGATTTGAAAACGGCTTTGACTTTATTACACTTTATGACACAAGTGTAAAACAATTAGTAGACAATATTCAGTATTATAATTCCTTGTTAACAAGACAGGAATGCAAAAGAATTTAATTAAATTCATATATAAAAAGTAGATTATCTCAATCTGCTAAATTAGGTCTTCAAGACAATTATTTTAATGTTGCAGACTTGGTTAGTGACATATAAAGAGTTGTTACCAAAAAGTAGCGGCAATTCAAAATAAATTAAAATTACGCCAAAATGATATGCCAATTGCTGATGGAAAACAAATAACAGAGTTATTTGTGGACCTAACGATATCGCAAGCCAACGGTAATACCTGAATATTACAATATTTTGAAAACTATTAATGAAAAACGCGATCAAGCAATTTTCCGATGGCTTACGAATCGTCGAATCAGCACAATATTTTGCTAGAAATTACAGCTCCCTGAAAGATGTCTCCCTGAAGAGATTTCATCATCATCGGCCGCAGGAGAGGTGATGGGTATGTACAATAAGAAAGTTATATTATATATTATATTATTTTATAACGTAAGTGTTCCTAATATTTACAAAAATAAAATCTTTTACCGTATCTATACCTATAAAAAAATGTATCCTTGTATTGTCACATTTTTTTTTCATTTGGATGGAAGGTGTAGTAGTAGTAGTAAGAGTATATGGATGTACACACACAAGTGTAGTAATAATCCTATATAATCTTTATTAATACAATAAAGCAAGTCTTATATCATCATTCGTTTGTTTGACTCATCTCCTGACATTCGTCTTACAATATGTAGAAAAGTCGTATATGTAATTCTAATATTTTTTGGAAAAAACAAATTCCAGGGGACTAAATAAAAGGCACTGAAGCCAAAGTAGTGGTTTTAAGAAATTTTCTGTCTGTCTGTCTGTCTGTGTATTCCCGATTCTCACAAAAACTATTGAACAGATTTCCATGAAATTTTGTGTGTAGGTAGTTAGGGACCTGGGGTAACTTATAGGCTACTTTTTCCGATCGCGGAACTTCAAAAAAGGAGGGTTCAGTATTTTCCTTCCTCGAGATGTTAATTTCTATTTTATATTATTCATTATTGATGTTTTTTTAAGAAATAGAGCCTAAAATTAGTTTTAACCGTTGCGTAATAATTTGAACTACGCCGACAATCTACGTTTCACTTTATCAAAACAGTGCCATCTAACGTGAAATTCAAAAAGTAGTAACATTACCCCAGTTACTAATAAATAAAATAAAAATAAATAACATTGATATGTTTAAATAATTTAATTCATAATTATTTGAAAATTCTAACGTAATTTTCAGTTCTTTCGTTATTTCATTTGTAGGAATTGATAAAGTTTGTAGTAACTAATTACTACTTAAATAGTTGATAATAGTGACATCTATCGAAAATCATAAAAGGAGATGTTTCTAAGTTTAATTTCTAATCTATAGGGTAAGGTTGCGATGATTGGACCACTTTTGTTTAAATGCTTAAAAAAACGAATGTATGCAATGTGGAATAAAAGTGATTTAGTTACTGAAGTGCTCTTGTATTACTGTGTAAATACCTAAAGTTTCAGAATTCTAAAATAGTAAATAGAGTCAATAAATGGGTAAAATGATTTTTGTTAAGGTTTCTTTGATTGGACCACTGGAACGTTCATTAGACCACTTTGTTGCTATCATTGGACTTAGGAAAATGAGTCGACCGGTCCATTGATGGGAACTCGGAAATTTCATGGTTTAAGGTGACAAAATAATAATACTACAATTTAAAGAAATGAACATTTTAATCATTATTTTAATATTTATGTTACTAATTAAGTCATTTTTCAATATAGGCATATGAAACAGTCTTCTTGGTTTTAATACCGTGCATGTATGTAACATTTTTTTAAATGTTTCCCAAAAAAAAATTATAAAACAACAACTTGAGGTACTTAAGTTTTTAACCATTATTTTAATATTAATTATTTTAACATTGGCTCACAAAATAGTCTTCTTGGTCCTTATATTTAATACCATGTAACCACTTTTTTAAAATGCTACATACTAAAATCTTCATAGAAAAAATATAGGAATATCAAAGTACTTAGTGTAAAATTCTTAAAAACTAAAAATACTAGTCTGAACAACAATAAACTTAACCTAATAATTTTTGAGTATTGTTAAAAAAAAATTGTTAAACTTTTTCTGTACTAATATCAAAAACATAAAACTTAAACCCATCTTCAGGGATATAAAAAATTCCGAACATTAATTAAAAAATTTCAATATCTAAAAGAAATCAACATTCAAACTTAAATTAATATTCAATAATTTCAGACATTTGAGATCCATTATTCAGTACATGATGGGCAAATATATTTTTTGATCCCTTTTTTAACGCAAGCACACTCCTCGTGGACCCAACATTTACATAACAAACATTGTATCATGTCTTCAATAGCACAATGGAGACAAATTTTGCAGAACCATTTTTCTAACTCCGCAGCTGGCACTTTCTTTCTCTTCACGTCTTTCTTTATCTGTTTCTCTGGACCTATATTAGATTTTACTGTTTTCTCAAGTTTAATAGCAACTTTTTTTCTCTTTCAGCATCAGATTTAGTTTTGGATGCTTTAGCTTTTGACTCTTCCAATTGTGTTTTATATGGGAAGCAGTTAACTCTATTGCCGATTGTGGTTTACGACTTCCTTTTCTCAATTCTTGCATGAATTTCTTGCAGTAGTTTTACAAATTTGAAATTCTGAGCTAGTGCTTGGAAGTTGCCATTGTTTTTCTTTTGTTGCTATGATTGGTGCTTCAGGTTGAATATTTATATTGTGCAATTATCCGATAAATCAGGGCTTGGTATAACAGGGGTTTTGGAAGCAGAGGTATTGTTTGCATCGTATTTACATCAGTAGGTTCAACGCTGGTGCAAAATGGTGGATCATCCGAGGTAATATCTTTAATTCCATTGTAATCTACATCATTAAGCTCTGAAACAAAGGATCCACAATCATGTTCTCATTCTCAATAGACGGTAAGTTGTCGTTATCTTCAGGTAAAGTAACGAACTCATAATCCTGGAAAATATCCTTATTAAAGGATATATGCCCGTACTTCGAAATCCACTTTCAGCGGTTGCAATAGATGCAGCACGGGCGTAGGCTTTACCGAAAAGCATTGAAATTTGAAATACTGTAACACGTCTTCCTGATTTGTACGCAGCCACTTCTCTGTTTCATCTATATAATAGCAACTCAACGGTCTAAAAACGAAGTATCTAGGGGTTAGTTTATTGGAAGTATGAGCAGGAAGTGACAGTAACACAACATTGTTTTCCTTATATTTAATAGCATCCAAATTTTGTGTGACTAGTGTGTCCATCAAGTAACAGTGCTCCGTGGTCGGCTTTACACATTCTACAAAGTGTTGCAACCAAACAAAAATATTTCACTATTAATGTAGCCACTGTCGGGGTTAAAAGCAAAGATTGAACCAGGTGGAGCACCGTCGCGAAGTTCGTCTTTAGCGTTTTTTCGTTTAAAATTATAAGAGGTGGTACAAAATGGCCAGCTGCACTTGCACACACAGCAGTAGTAGTGAATCCGCTCACCACTTGTAATAGCACCAACTTGATGCTTTCCTTGGCCAATATCTTTCTTGGTTTTCGTTGCACTGTTGAGAGGCCTGTCTCATCTACATTATAAATGTATCGTGGGTCATGTATACCGTGCTCACCCATCACTTTTTCTAACTTTTCAAAAGTATTTGACAATTGGTTTATTAAATGCTGTAGCTCTATTTAAAGATGTAGCTCTGTCTTAAACTTAGACTGGGATGACGCTTTAAAATGCATATACTACCTCTTCCCGGCCATTTTTTTGTTTTATTAAATCTGTGTTTAATATTGTTTTTCTCAGCTATTTTAAAAGCAAGTGATCTCACATCTTTGGTGTTAGACCCACAAACAGGCTTCCATTTCTAGAATATGTTGGTACAACTTTTCCAATTCAGGTGAGATCACCCGTAGAACCCTGTTTGTTTTTTTTCTTTGGCTGTTTGATTTGAGCCATCAAGTCGTCTCTTTAATGTAGCTTTTGGTACACCGTAAATTCTTCAAGCCAACTTCTCTTATTACGTAATGCCTGTAATGCTAGTTTCATGCTTGTTTCACCCACGTGTAATATTGCCTCTTTTAGACATGCTGCAATAAAAATATTTTCTATTACCACAATAATATCAGCACATACATGGCAATCGAAATTAAATTGATTATTTATTTAAAATTTATTATTTCACATTTAAAAAAATAAGTTGACATAGGTATTCCAATGATATTTTATACACAGGCTGCCATTTAAAATTAAATCAATTTATTTAAAATATTTATTATTATTTCATTTCACAAAAAAATAGGTTTTTGTATATGCATTGGCCAGATCTTAGAATTAATATCATAAAGTAGATTACGGCATTTAATTAAATTTAACATTGTTTTTGACTATATCATGATATAGCTTGACCAAATCAATGAATAGAGATCCCTATGATATTAACAACTAAACACAACATTCCTATTTATTCATATTGTTATATCGTAAAATAATTTCATTACACACTGCTAGCAGCGCTGATAGCGTATTTCGACAGAAGCAGAGTTTTAAATAGAATTCTACATCACTTTATGCCTAATTTATGTATTATATAAAAGTTGTGCTAGTTGTGTAGTTTGTGATTGGGCTACCCCAGTCGCACTTCAACTTATTGTCGCCCAGTACTACAGGGTACAGTTTTTGTTTTCGTAGTTTTAATCTCACAATAGTGCCATCTACTTACTGCTAAATAAATTAATAATAAGTAACTGTTGAAATTAAAGAGAATTCTTTTTTAATTTTCTTTGCATTGAATACTTATTCTTCCAGCATCAAAAATTGTCGAACATAAAATATCCAAACCGGTGTCGGGATCATTTATCGTTATTGTCATTTTTAGCAAAATGACTAAAAGAACTGTGTACACAAAACTGTAATTAAGACAGAATGTCTTTAGTTGAATATGTTGGGTGTCTATCAGCATAACAATATTTCACCAACTTGTTTCTGTATCAAGTCCGATGTAAGCAATTGAAAATTAAGTGGACTGTAAGATTATCATCTCTAAATGATGGAATAGTTGAATAACTAATTACAAGGTAGATGGGATCCATAATGGTGCCAAAGCTTCTTTTCAGTTTTTATGAGTTTTATTTAAGAAAATACGAGAGCCGTGCAGCTTGCCGTAAGATTTCAAAGCACAGGAACAAAAGTGTTCGATTTCTGCGAGGACCAATGAAACTGGTAAGGAAATATTTGCTTATTTTCCACGTAATCAGTGAAGTGGTAAAATAACTTGGCGGCGAAACCTTGATGTCTAAGTAGTTTTAAAAAATCGTGACATGTGAAACCACTATTTTGCACATGGGTAATTAGCAGTCCTGTGCACAGTCTTAGGACGTATTGTTAGGATGGCTCGCCTTGGGTCCTTTTAAAAAAGACACCTTTACTGCTGCAAGACTAATTTAATTTAATTACACTTCTGGATATATAAATTGTAAGAAAGTTGCGTATCGAACAAAAGTTAGAGAAAATCACTTTAATATACTTTACATAATGCTTACAATAGCAATTACTCGCTTATACATCGGTTCATAACATCCCCTTAAGACGGAGGCTTATCCTTAAGATAAACGTAGGATACGATAAAGTTAAGATCCTAAGTTGATACATAAAATATTAAAATACTTGAATACAGTAAAATCATTACAAAAAAATTTTAACAGATACAATTGCAAAAGCTAATACTTTATTTTAATTGACAATCTTATTCAATTAATAACTAAGAAACATAATAAGGGATAAAACTTTAAAAATTAGTGAATTTTAATACATTATAAAAAGTAATATATATAATAACTAAGAAACATGTTAAAAATATTAAAATAATAATTGAAAAGAAATTCATAATTTAATTGTTATTTAACAATATTAATAATTATTATTAATTGATAACTTAAAACATGATTAGAAATATTAAAATAACTTTGAAAAGTAATTAATAAGTTTTAATCTTTAATAATTGCTTAAATTCCGGTTAGAAGAACCTCTGTTAAATTTCCTAAATTGAACCTTGTCCTTGTTTTTATTAGTCTCTAATTCTGAGAGACTTTAATCGATTTTTGTCGTATTCGATTGATTCATCTGAAATATCCGTTACTTCAATAGAAGTGTTAACATTAGTATCATTTTATTACATTTTATAATAATATTGATTATATATTGGATGCAAGATGTACTTTTACAATAATTTGAAAAGCATTTATTATATATTTTATATAATATATAACTAAATATACTGACAATTACAATATAAGTAAGCGTTGAATAATAACGTATTTAATAATATGGGGCTGATTCTCAGCTTGATGAATTTGATTCTTTAAACTATGTAATTTATATGACGCTAATTTTAACGATTCTAAGTCAACATCTGTTAGCGTAATTGGGGTTAGAACATCAGAACTGTGGTTTAATAAATTGTATTTACAATAATCTTCAACTATGTTAAATGGATTGATATTTGCTAGGCAGAACAGCCTTATAATTATGTGATGGGTGAAATTGCAATGTTTGGTATGCAACGCAATCATTTTTAAAGATAATATTCCAGTGCCTTGTAAGGTATAATCCGAAATCTTATTATCATTTGTACATTTAATAGTCAATTTATTCGGCCTAGACTGAACATAAATAAATCTTCCATCACTAAGTTTTTGCCATAAATTAACATATATCATTTTCGAATCGCATATTTCTGGAAGTAATTATTATTTGTCAAAAGTTGAGTTTCACAGGTTGGATTATTAATTGTGGACAAAACAGAAGGTGACAAACATATCATAAACTTATTATTAACGTTTTTACATTCACTAAGCTATCAAACAATGCGTAATTTAATCTATCATCCGTAAGGGCATACAGCTTTGAAGGATGAATGAGAACATAAGTTTGTGTTATGCTTATCATGTTGTGTAGGTAATGGTAAAATCTATAAACACTAAACTTAATAGGGTTAATTAAAGGAATTTATAACGAATACTATCCTATTATTATAGTAATACGAAGTTAAATCAGCTAGATCAATAATTTTATGGATATATTCTAATGATAAGGAAATGGGAAATTCCACACTAGTTTTGCTCATTTTGCTATTAGAAAGCTCTTTAAATAACTTAGTAGGAGTTAAGACATAGGGATGGAGAATATTTGATTTTGCAAATAAAATAGAGTTTAAAATTGTGTCTAGTATATTTGAAACCGATAGCAGTGAACCTTCAATCACATTAAAAATGGAATTTATTTTTCATGAACTAATTAAGTCGGTCGTAATTTTAGAATTTTCAGAAAATATGTAATTTAGTTTTTCGATTTGTTTATTTAATCTAATTTCATTATTATTTAATTGACGAATGGAAACATTAAATTATTTATGGTTGATTTGACAATGTGTATGTTGTCCTTCATTAGTGAATATATCTCGTTTTCATTATGCTGACAAGTAGAAATAACTTCATCGTATTTTCTGGCGTCATCGGCATCTAATGTACCAAAGAAGAACTTAAGAATCTCACCGCCAAATTCAAGAGATCTTTTAAAACGGTTAATACGATTTTCGGAAATAATATGTGATAACGAATCATATTTAAGATAATTGGCGTTAATTAAAATTTCTAATAGGTTTATAATATCCTTGCAATCTATATTTATGATCGCGGTATTCTGAGCCTTCTCACAAAAACTAGACATGCTCGAGATCGATTGATCAATTTTCTTTAAATAAGGCCTTATAGGTATTATTTCCACATAGGTTACTACATTCCAATAATCGTTGTAGAAGTATGCCATAGAAGTCGGATCGAAGTATAACCCTGGACTATGTACAATTTGTTCAATAGGTTCTGAATAACTCAATCGGAGGAGAAATCTGAAACAATTATTGCATAATTTACGCTGGTTTTATTTCATTAACGTGGTATTTTACGTGTTTCCTTTTTATGCACAGTAACATTATTTTTCCGTTAACCTTAATAATTTTAAAAGGTCCTTCCAAATTGGAGACAGGGCTTCTCATGAAACCTATGCTGTTTAATATAGACTAAATCACCTACTTTGTAAGATTTTTCTCGGAAGAGGCATCGTAGTACCTTTTGAAGATTCCTTGCTTTTATTTATATTTTCTAAGGCTTTTTCGCGGGAGTATTTCATCTTATAGAGCGCGAATGTACTCGTGATAGGTTGTATTTTCGTCGGAGTTGTATATGCTACTAGGGATATACGACTTATGTCCGTATAATAATTCAAAAGGAGTAAATTCAGTAGTACAATGTGGAGTGGTATTGTATGATAAAAGTAGCAAGATAACAGTGCCAATCGCATGGTTTTCATTTACAAATGATTTTAAATATTCTTAAGGGTAGCGTGACTACGTTCTAATGCGCCATTCGTTTGGGGATGTTATGGACTCGAGAAGATATTTTTATTTTAAGAATGCTAGTTAATTGCTTAAATAACTCGGAAGTACAGCATGAACCTTGATCAGTTAGAATAATTTTAGGAAACTTAAATAATGAAATAAAATGAATGAGATTACGCGCGACTTCATCAGTTGTCGAAGTAATCATTGATAGGCAAGAAAATTTGGTTAAGTCATCCTGGAGCGTTAATATGTATTTAAATTTTGAAGACCCGCTTTAGGTAGAACACTGACAATGTCTAGCGCTAATCTTTCAAATGGCTTCGCTTGAGGACGTTATGACCATGGGTGCCTTGTTACAAGTGCGCAACGGCTTATTAATTTGACATAGTTTACAATCTTTAACGAAGCGTTCTATGTCTGCACGCATATTTTTCCAATAAAACAAAGATTTAATTCTACTATACATGCGTTTTATACCTGGGTGACCAGCTACGGTAGTTCCATGGTTTTCTTTTAAAATGTTTGGAATCTCGGCTGGAGAAGGGTATTGTATTCGATTCTTGTATATGTGAACCTTAATATTTGTACCATGGAAAATATAAGATATAATATTGTAAATCTTTAAGTATACCAACTTTGTAAATGTTCTGAAAAGTTAGATAATGCTATCTCAGTTTCATAGTTATCTTTAGAAATAATTTGGTCCCTAAACTTAAGTAATAAATTATAAATTGTCTTATAACTTGTCTCATCATAATAATGAACTTTAGTGTAAAGAAAGTAAAATGTTTTATTGTTAGAGTCAACCGAGTGCATGGTTTCAGGTTCGCGTTCCGCTGATAACAACTCGGCAGTGTTGTTTATCATTGACAATAGCTGTTCACAGTTTTCATAGAGTAATCAAAATCAAGAGAGACTGGACACGCAATTAGTTTTGTTTTGCAGAATATAAACTTTGATTATGTTTTCAATTTGTGTATCATTAGAAATTGATTTTGTAAATTGTTTTTAAAAATTGTCCATATGTAGTCTTATTTAATTTATGCGTAATAGCGTTTACTGGATTACGCGATAAAGCATCCACGTTTGAATTAATTCAACCTGGCTTGTAAACGATTTCATAATCGTATTCCACTAATTTTAATCGCCATCTGAGCAAACGTCCGCCTGGATCTTTGGCATTGAAAAGCCATGTAAGAGGGCGATGATTAGTGACAATCTTAAATTTATACCCATAAAGATATGGTCGAAAAGTATTAATACCGAAGAGTATTGCCAATAATTTTTTCTGTAGTTGAATAGTTTTCTTGTTTATTTAAGGTGAGATGCATAGGCGATAGGTTTATCCTTTCCGATCTCACCCTGAGACAAAACTGCGCCAACAGCGTAATTAGAAGCATCGGTAGTTACGATAAAAGGTTGAGAGAAGTCAGGGTATTGAAGTAAAGGAGCTGTAACCAACTTTTGTTTAAGTTGATTAAAAGCATATTCTTGCTCATGAGACCAGTGAAAGATTGTGTCCTTTAAGTAAAGAAGTAAGAGGTTTTGTGATATGAGAAAAGTTTTCTATGAAACGACGATAGTAACCTGTTAATCCAAGAAATGACTTTACATCTTTAGGAGTCTAGGTGGGAAACTGAGTTATAGCCTTTACCTTATCAGGGTTAGCGAAACACCTTGATCTGTAATTACATGTCCAAGATAAGCGACTTCTCGTCGCAAGAACTCACATTTATCAGGCTGTAATTTTAAATTAGCCTCTGAATTTGGAAAAGATTAATTCAAGTTTTTTCATATGAGTCAAGGTCATGAGAGTAAACAATACAGTCATCTAGATATATATAATGAAGACCTTGTAGTCCAGAGAACAGAATTCATCAGTCTTGGAAGGTTGATGGGGCATTCTTGAGGCAAAAGCAGGCATGTGTGAACTCAAAATGCCCAAAACACTATTAGTAGTAACACTGAAGCTCGTTTTTCAGTATCTTTTGGATCTAAGCAAATTTGATGAAACCAGAGGCTAAGTCTAGTGTACTAAAATATTTGGAATGACCTAGTTGATCGAGAATATCCGTAATGAGGGAAGAAGATAAACTTCCGAAACAGTGACGTCATTTAGTCGGCGATAGTCAATAACACCCACTTTTGCTTGCCGGAAGCATCTAATTTTTGGGACAACTCAAACTGGGGCATTCCAAGGCGAAGTGGAGGGTCTAATAATATTTTGGTCAAGCATTTTCTTAATTTGCTTCTCGACTTCATCTTTATGTATCTCAGGAAAACGGTATGACTTTACATGTATAGGGTGCGTCCCAGATATTAGAATGTCGAATACTGTTTGGTTAAGTATTCGCCATCAAGATGAAATATATCCGTGTTTTTGAGATACAAGTCATTAGTGCTTTTCTTGAGGATTTAAGTGAGAGCATCGTATTTGTTCAAGTATCTTTTGAGAACGACCAATGTTTAAAGAATTTAAGTTATAAATAATTTTTATGAGTATTATTCTAATTTTGACGACATAGGTTGGTATGGAGTCAATTGAACCTGAAAGTTTTAATTTCGATTTATTTTCCGGTGTTTAAGACGGTAACGTTAACTCTATTATTCGGCTTTAACCTTACAATACAATTAGCCAAAATACGCCTTCGCAAACTTTCTGATCTAATAAGGCGCTTTACAATCACCTACTTCTAATAAATTGGCTACTGGCACTCAATTATCTCCGACCGTGGAGGTATAACGTATAATGGTTTACTAAAAAAAGGTATTGTATGACCTTGTAAATTAAGAGAACTAATAGAGTACTGTATATCACATTAAAATGTTGTATAAAATCACTACCCATGATACCGTCGTAATTTAAATTAATTTTGTCGTCAATTTTATGTAGAGCCATGCTGCAGCTATAAAATAGTATAGTTGTAGCACGAATGGGTCGGTCGACTGGAAGGACCACGCCTCACAGAATAATTAGTAAAATAGCAGCTTAATGCTGCTGTGTTTCGTATGGTGAGTGTAGAGAACCGGAGACCCTTTTTACTGGAGAAGAGGCATTCTATCTTAGTCCTCACGGCTGACGACGCATGTGCATTTTAATTCGCAAACGAAGATAGATGTAGATGTCTATGGGCCACAGCAACCACTTACCATCAGGTGGACTGTGCCTGTTTGTCACCCATATTCTATAAAAAAAAATAATTAAAAAATAATTGCATGAAATAAAAAGTTAAATACTATCTTACTCTTAGAAGAAATCTGGTATTCGAAATCAATCCTAATAGATCCGAGAGACGCGCAAGTGGAGTCATTATCACTGGGACCTTTCAATGTAATTATATCAGTCCCTAAAACTGGTTGATTTAATAAACTAGAATATTTCACAATAGAAATCGTAGAACCAGTATCGATAAGAAAACATAGGGGCTTTTTATTAAAATTAGTCTTTAACATAACGTGAGGCAGAGAATATTATTATTAATATTATTTATTGTATAAGTTTCACGTGTGCCGACCCTAGAGTTTTCGCACTTTTGCCGTCACGTTGATAACCATTAAATTTTATTATAAAATTATTAGAAATTGAGACATTATTTTCAACCTTTTGAGTCTCTGATTTTTATTACCCCAAAAATAACTTAGGAACACAGGAATCGAGTCTTTATTTGAAGTGGAGCATATTAATTGAGACGAAGGTGCATTAAAATTAGAACCCTGTGCAACCGAGAATTGACCACAGGTGCGACCTTGAAGCTCCATTGAAGACTCGTTGGACGTATTATTTAAAGCATGGTCATCAATATTTTTTGTCATCCGTGTTTTATAACATAATTTAGGAACACGGGATTTAGTAAGATTAATAGTTTTCGTGTCATTTAAATTAATAGTACATTTCGGCAGACACGGCACCGAAACCCTGTTTAGTTTAAATCATCATTATTATTTTCAGAGGCGCAAACAACGTGTATATTAGAGCGATTATTGTCCGGCACATTACTAGTGCTCGGTACTTGTGTACTTGATAATGCAGCGTTGTTACGTTGATCGAGACGCATATTATTGTTTTTAAACTTAAGTTTATGACACTCGTTTAATAAATGACCTTTCTTTTTGCAATATGCACATATTTTATTGGGGTTAAAATTAGAAGGGGTTTATTATAATAATTATTTGATTATTTGAATTTTTATTATGCAATGAATTAGAATTAGAGTTAAGATGATGGAGGTTAGGATAGAAACTTTTGATTTATTTTTAACATTCGGAAGAAGTGTGTCCGAGTTTGTGACAAATTGAGCACGATTTGGATGAGCGCTATGATAATTTACTTAATTTAAATAATTTTTCTTCCTCGATAGCATGTGTAATCGCTTCGATAAAGTTCGAGGGTTCCACATGCCATTCATGTCCAATAAGAAAGTATTAAAGCTAAGTCTTCCATTGCTGCAAGTCTACCTAAAAGTTATTTTTCATCACAGCTGTAGTGAATATCGGATTGGATCCGCGTAAGGCACGATTCAATCCTTAGTGAATATTGTGTCACATCTTCAGAAGGCAACTGTTTACAATTTTGTAGGTCTACGAGTAAATGTGTTGAATGTTTTTTTCTCCGAATGTCGATTTAACAAATTGTTTTAATTCGGGCCAACTACTAAATTTCTTAAGCAACAAGCTAATTGTGCTTTTCCTTCAAGTTGGGACACAATATATTTAAACAAAACATTCTGTTGGTCTGTATTGCTAGTGAAATTGCGTTTTCGCAATTTGTAAGAAATGTGGCAATAACTCATGATCCCTGTTGTAGAGCTTAATAAATTTGGTTAGGACTGAAAGGGTGATTTTTTGGACATTTTAATTTAATATTTTCTGTGTTGGATTTGGTCCTGACAGTGAACTATCTGAGGAATCAGAATTTGAAATTTTAACTTCTTCAGCTTTTACCTTTTTAGAGAACATTAATTAATAGGAATATTAAAATATACGTACAGATCATCAGAAACGACAAAATATGTTAAACAAAATGTTAAAATACAATGACTTAATGTTAAAATAAATCTCTTACAATTGATTACTTTTTTTAGATTAAATCACTTTCACTTGTAAAATCACTTTAATTAATAACTTTTGAAAACTTTAATTTAATATTCTATAAAATTACTCACAAAATGCAAACATCTCGGTTTTCAAAAACGTGTCAGTTAATTCGACACTGCAGCGCGCGCCGTGTGCAGCGATGACGTCAATTGCAGCGGTGGCTTTGAGTGTCCGACGACTCAGGAAGTCTTAAATTACGGCGTTACCTCGAAGTCACGTTGCGTTGTCCGTGAGAAGACCTTACACGTGGTGATGATGATGGTGATGCAAGGTCTGATGTTGGTGGCGAGTCAAACTGTCCGGTGATCCGATAGTGCAGGGGTTGTGATGCGGGCTCACACTCGAAAGTGGAGGCTTAACGTCGACCACAATAAAGCAGCAGGAGGTTCTTGATGATGCGGTGCGGGCTCGCGCTTAGTAGCGGAGTCTTGTAGTCGACCACGAGTGCAACCGTGCAGGCTTAGGCACATGTACCCAAGACTTACCGTCGACAGCTGGCACCTTACCCAAGGACCGTGGTGATGAACGCTGAGGTTCACGGAGCCAAATGAGTATTAGGCGGGAATTCTTTATCGCGACGCGCCTAACAACTAAGAGTATAATATTTTAACTGTTTTCCCAGGACATCCCACTTCTGATACCAAAATTGTTAGGATGGCTCGCCTTGGGTCCTTTTTAAAAAAAAGACACCTGGGCGGTTTTATAAAAGTTTGTATGGTGACAAAATGACGCAAAAAAAAAATTGTCATGATATTGGGGGTTTCTTACTTCAGATTGACTCTATAATATCTAAATTTTGTTATAATAACAAAAAATAAGAGAAAATGCGGTAGAATTTGACAAAATTGCAATTTGAATGGACAATGACCTGAAATCTTCTTCTGCGTTACACATTAAGTACTCCCGTTTATAGGTTAATTAAAAGAAAAGTTTAATTAACAATCGTTATTTATTAAAGAAACTAAACATATTATTTTAAATTCTCTCAAAAATTTCAAAAACATTATTCAAACATAAAAAGAAACATAATTTTCTGTCTTCTGAGTTACACTATGATTAAATTAACATAATAAAGTTTTGTTTATTTGGCAAAAGACGAGATCTCAATTAAAACTTAAACAAGTAATTAAATACAAGTATCGAGAAGGTTAATCTTAATTAAATATATGAGATCTTCTTTATTTAACAATAAAAACATTAAATAAAATAAGTTGCCTCAACAGGGACTGTCACTCAGCGGAAGTGTATGGAAAAAGTTAGGCATAGTTTACAATAAACACTTTATGTACCATAAAAAATAAAGAGAAAACGAAATTATTAAAGGTCTACTCACCAAAACAAATATCACAAATAAAATCGTTGTAACAATCTTTGGGTATAATCCAACTATCGCAAGTAAAACAAACAAAATTTTTACACGCAATACATTTTTTCATTAGTTGCAATGATGTTCGAATTTTACATTTATGGCACTCAGAGTGACGGCTGACAACATTTCTAATAGACTTTGTCTGAATTTTTGGCAAAATATTTTCTTTTTCTGTATTTAATTTAGGTATCTTTTGTGCTTTAATTTCCCACTTCTCTTCTTGAATGCAATTTCGCTTTCTATTGGTTATTTTATGTTTGCTGTCGTCGACATTGACGTCTGTCTCGTCCAAAACTTCTAGATTATCACACATTTCTTCAAAATTATTTAAATCCAATAACAAATCTTTATCTAAAGGAATTATAATTGAATCAAATGCCGCACCACTGATCTCGTATCCTTTGTCTTGTTCCTTTTTTTCTCCATCCTATTATCTCATCACTGACTTTTGCCTATTTTTCTCTATCCTTTCTTACATTTAAATGTCGCAGAATAAATTTCTTCTACTCTCTTGTTTTTCCTTTCTGTCCTTTGTCGCTAACCATTTCTACTTCTATAATGTCTTCCTCTTCTTCACAGTTTGTAGGAATTTTATGTGTTTGTTTGGACGAGACAGATACAACTTTATGAACTAAGATGGCATTGCATGAATTTCAGCTGTTATTGTAACTTTACTAGTAAGATTAGAGCAACTCGGTTCAGTTTTTGGATTGGTTTTCCGTAGGTATGAGTAACAAGCCAAAGCAATCACACAATCCTCTGTGGAAGCCACAAAACATATAGGAAGCGATATTAATTGCCAGGTGATTTAGCAATAACTGTGTGTCTGCATAGTGCCTGTCAAAGGCTTCAAGTCTTCAGGAACCAGTTTATTTATGTTGTATATATCATTGTCAATTATATAAAGACATTTCACTGACTTCATGCATTTTGACAATATCTTCACAGCTTGCTCACCACAGAAACATCACCATAGCTCCTGTTTGTCCAGGGACCCTTACTGCACCACCTATTCCATTCTACTGATTTTCCATGTCCGCTCCGTGAATGACCATGTTGAGTACTCAAGGCCTAGTTTGAAGGTAATAAATTGTGTAAAAAAAATTTTTTGCCGGTACTGAGTACACGGACCATCTGAGTAAAAGTGAATAACCTTGGTAAAGGATCTTTGGCTAACTTATGACTGGTAAAAGGTGAGCCCATATGGCTGCTGGATCATGGGCGTTTTATCAGCATACACAGAATGATTGTGAACTCCAGCCCAGTAAATCATCCCTGTATGTAGGGTAAATTGTTGTTTCGCGGCACCGAAATGCATAGATTGTACTTCCTCGGCTAGTTTACCACAGTAATTTTCTGAGAAGTCACAGAGTAGTACGGCTTCATTTTCGAGTTCGGTTATACACTTTCGGTATTGGTGTTGCTGATGTTTCAATTGTAATAATGTTTTTTGAAAATCGGTATATTACATTTAAAATTTGAATTAATTCCACGGTCCCTGTTTTTCTTACTTTCGCCATCGCTTTGTTTTTACAGTTTTATTATTTTCCTTTTAGTGTCTAAATATTCATGATTTATGTTCTCCACTGTTCCCATTCTATTTCTTCAGTTATCTGTCTTTTAAATCGTACTGCAATTTTTGTCCTTACATGGACCACATTCACCATACATATTTTTTTTATTTAATATCACACGTGAAATGAGCCAAAATACTTTCTAGTACTTTATATTTTGACAATACCCAAGTTTTTGTGTGCAGAACATTTTTTCAAAATTGCTATGTTTGATACAGATGCAAGTATTCTTTTCTGTACAGTAGGCGATAAAACATAAAAAGGTCGATATTTATAAAATGTGGCAAACGATTTTGTTCCGCCTCTGCTCGATAAATCTGATATAGATTAAATAGCGTATCGGTAAGATATCTAATCTGTTCTTTTGTTTTTCAATGTGCGGCAATTTTTCCCAGAAGTACTTTTGCTTATATCATCTCTCAAGAAAAAACTTCGTATTTCTTTGCATATTTCATTTTCTTTTGTTTTTTTAGCTGCTTTTCGTGCTATTCCCTTTAAACCTAATAGTTTAGAAACAAATGTCTTCTTTTAATTTCTTTGTGGTTTCTTTTCAGTTAATGTTTTAAAAACATTCCTTTCTTCGTATTTCTTAAACTTTTCGTATGACGTTTTCAAACAAATCTCTAACAGCTCATCTCTAGCTTTCATTTTACTTATAGTTTCTTCTAGAATTTGAACTTTTTTATTTGTTTCTTTTTTATAGCGATATAGGTGTTTTCTTGACGTCTCAAGTGCTGTTTTCAAATTTTGAATTTTTTTTATGGCGGCATTATATTTACGGGCTAATCTATTTCTTAACGTCCTCTTCTTATTTTTCGAGTATTCACAGTAGATGATATTATATTTTTTCATTTTTACCTGAGTTTTATTTTCTTCTGCTTCGTTTCTGCTCTCTCCATTTTTTCCGCCTTTTTTCTTTCTCGTATTCTGTTAGCTCAAATATCTTCTTAGTTTTATTTTTACCTTGCTGCATGTTTTTTCTGTTCTTCGTATTTTTGTGATCTGCTTTCAACTTCTCTCTATTTTTTCATGCGTTCCAGAGTGAGAGCCATTTTGACACCTAATAAACCAATATAAATGATTAAGTCCTACTGATATAATAAATGCAAGAGTATGGATGTTTGTTTGTTACTCAATCACGCTGAAACGGTTGAAAGGCAAAGTCGCAGTTCGCCGCTTGTTTAATATAAAATTCAAATTACTGTCTAGCGATCGCCTGCCGATCGACGTCAATTAAAGTACGTACATAATACAAAAATTACATTACGGATAACGTTAAAAGTATTACTTAATCTTTCAGCTTTAAAACAAACATAGCAACTTCACGTGTAGAAACAATTTAATAAAACATAGCTGAAGTCTCGGCTGGTGCGCAGGCTGTATAAAAGATGCAGAACAAAATTACGTTCAAATATAATTGATGAAATTGTTTTACTAGGTACTTAATAAAACTCAGTGTAAATGAGGGTTTACGTTCCACTGAGTTACGAAAACCTATCCACTGAGTGAATGTTTCTCAGCTGACGTAACGGATTTAAGTTAAGGCTGATTTTTTTAAAAATTCGTCAAAGACAAATCTAATTCAGTCAAACTGTTGCCTTATTATCAAATAGTAAATTATACGTCTAATAAATACTCTTAAAACAGTAAAACAAGCGTACTTACTATAGAATCTTCGTAAATCAGCTGAATTTTTAACCCGCACTAACCGATACTGTACTAAGTCCTAACGATGTTACATTCGAACTGTGAATTCAAAATGGCTGACTTATTGTGAACCAACCATTGTAAGGTTGCTAGTTTATGATAATAATACTATTGTAGTAGATTTAGATACTCTCCGAAATATTAGCGTAACTAAGCGAATTTTCCACCATGCCCAACTTTTTAAACCATTCACTAAACTGTTTATTTCATTATATTTTAAAATATTGATTAAAAGTTCATTAATTAAAATTAAATAGAAATTGTTAAACCAATTTTAATTTTTGCTTATAATTTATGGTAAAATTATAATATAAATGGTAATTTAGAATGCCTGATATTCCATTCTTTAAGAAATAAGATTTAACTAGAGAGCGGGCTTCAATTTTATAGAAATTAACTATAGGACAACGATATTCCACTACAAACAAAATAAAAATGCCCACCTTACTGCTGCAAGACTAATTTAATTTAATTACACTTCGGAATATTATAAATTGTACGAAAGTTGTGTACCGAACAAAGGTTAGAGTTTGACTGCCTGAATTAATTGAAAATCACTTTATATACTTTACATAATGCTTACAATAGCAATTACTCGCTTATACATCGGTTCATAACAGTATGTGCTGCTTCTTTACTTTTTGAGACTTATAAAATAGTTTGTCATATATTAAGATAGCTTATATTTCAGACATACCTACCTATTGAGATTTTTAGTGACAGTCCTGGTTTCCTAGCTGACATGAGTACATGAACAGGCTTTGAGAAAAGTACTAAATATCAAAGACAGTAAATTTAAAACGCATGTTTATTTTAATTTAACTATGAGTAAAACTGCATTGATAGAATCTTGAAAGTTATCCGGTAATCGAGCCGATCCAAACGTATTTATATTACGGGCAACCGACACCGCCTATTTTAATTGCAATTTGAAGTTGCGATTTACCACGTCCTCGGTGGTGAAGGAAAATATCGCGAGAAAACATGCATATTTGAGAAGTTAAAAATATTTCGGAAATCTTTTAGGTATACTTATGTAGTCGGTTAACCCGCGTTGGAGTCAACTCCACCAACTCTTTTCGTCCTAAAACTCGCTGCGGCCTGTCACCAGTGGGATGTATGTAGGCTGTTACTTTTTACTTTAATAGGCATATCCACTGCTGATCATAGGCTTCTCATTGTTTGTCAAATAGGCCGGATATTTGCAGTATCCACGCTTGGCAAGTGGGTCGGCAAACCGCTGCTTTTATTACTCTGCACTGTTATCAGGAAGATGCTTTCTTCGCCGTTCTTTCGAAGATCATGTCGCCTTATGACACCCACGAGACGAGATGAGTTATTGGTTTTATTTCGCCGCCTCTACATTGCAATGTAATGTATTTCTACTCCCGTTCATCATTTCGGTTCCCCTAGATTACGAAATAAGTTGGATATTAGCCGTTGTTGCCACGCTTAGTAGGCGCCAACTGCATCTTTTATTATTTTGAGCTGCAATCGGAAAGACGCTGCTGCCCATCTTCTCTATATTTCATTTGTTCATAAATATAGTTCTTCTACACCATCGAATAGAACTACATTTATGAAATTTTAACTTTAATTGGAGTAGTATTAATGATGTTTCTAAATTGAGGCCAACGCGAGCAAAGCCGCGGGTAAAAAGCTAGTATTAAATATGTATTAACAATTATATATTTTAACAATAAAACGAAAGATCTTCATTAAACTCTAATTATTTATGGCGGCAGGTGTTATTCCTTCCATCAAATCGTCTTCCGTCAAAGGTTGAGAATGGATAATGGAAGCACTTGTAGAAGGCATTTCATCGACTTCAGAGATTTCGTAGTCTTCATCCTCATCTTGACTATGGTCACTATCCGAGCTGCCATAACTGACACGAACAATTTTTATCTGTTACACTGTCGATCACGTGATCACTTTTTGCGTATTCTTCCTCTATATTTTTTATTTTGTTGCATAGCATCTCCCATTCTCGCGCTCCCATCAAATTAACTTTTACAAGCTTTTCGCATTATTTATATTCAGTTAGTGATTGCAATCGGCGTCATTTTCAGTCCGGCCGGATCCGACGATTCCATCGATCCGGCCGGATCGGACCGGATCCGACCAGATTGATCAAATCAGGATGATTTTCTGTTCAAAATGAACTGTTAGTAAGTTAATCAAGTGTCATTGTACTTAATATAGATAGTTTATAAAAATAAAACATGTATATAAAATTATCAAATCAGATTTAACGGTATTTGAAATTTGTATAATAGATCTTATAGTATTTGGTGAATTAGGAAGTTGAAATCCGCTTTGGAAAACAAATATCTCAAATCTGGCGATGGCGATGTACGAAATAAACTGAGGGCACATTTTACAGACCATTCTAGAGATTATCTTTTCCATCAATTTTCTTTTTAAAATAACTCAATTGTTTTAGACTTTTCTTGGGTATTTCTCCTCAAATAATATTAGCTGAATCAGTTTTTGATGTGGATGGTTTAGATTAGAGAATGAATCGGAATTCGGACGTTTTAATGGCTATTTTCAGAACTTTGATCAATGCGAATGCAATGCTTTGTTCTCATATGTGTTTTTAAGCCTTTATAAGAACCTCTACTTATTTTTATTATGTTAGAGCACAATGTGCATTCCGCATTTACAGACTTGTCTTTTTGTATTTTTTTAAAATAATGCTATAGAGTTTTCTCACTGTCCCCACCATAACCCTCCTCATTTTGACTTGGTTTTGAAAGTGACATGTTTTGAAACTCTTTTTAACTACGATAAACTAATAATAAATAAGTATACTACGAGTAATACCTGTAACAAAAGATAAAAAATATTTAATTACAATTTTAATTCAAATTTTCGTTTGTACTTAACGTAACTCAACTCATTCTGAAGTCGAATAATTCAGACAATTTGTGTGAACTATCCAGTATTATTTGTTTATTTAATAATCTCTTATATAATTCTCACACTCATAAGTGAACAAGATTCATTTATCGATTGAGCAAAAACAATGTCTATTTCTATTTAAATAAAACACGTTTCAACTGATACTATCGCTCGCGTAAATACAAGAAAATAATGTCTTTTTACTTACATTTTGATGAAGCACCGACAAAACAAAACACACATTTATTACCTCGAGTGAGGCGAATGATACTGAACTGACTAGGTGGCGCGATGCGGATGCGGGATGTGGGGGAGCGGCGCGTTACTCGCGCAGCGTAATGGGGTGGGGCGACTCGGCATTTAAAGTACCTACTCATGCAACAGCTCTATTATTTTGCCAAAAATTGCTAGCACCGGATCCGGTCGCAATTTTTGGTACCGGATCCGGTAAACGTTTAATGATGCCGGATTCGCCGGATTACCGGATCCGTTTTTCCGGATTTCAGTCTCTGTGAACAACCACCTGTCCAAGTTTTGGGGTTCGAATGAGACGAATCAACGTACGATTCGTCTGTGAATATAATAAATTTGATCGTGCGTTAACGCAGGTCAACGCGCGATCAAATTTATAAAGAGTTCGAGCGGGTACACATTGGGCGCTCGGCGTTACGTTTGGCGCGCGCTTGTAGCATACATACAGCGCGCTTAGCACGGCGTTTAACGAGCGTTACCAAGGTGTCCATACTACTAGTTCAGTTCGGAAATGGACGTCGAAGTGATCGCTTGTGTGTGGCTTCTATACCGTCGCTATAAAAGACGACGGCAGAGGCAAAGAGAATATTGGGTGCACCCAATATTACGAGATAGACTGACGCATGGAATGTTTGTAACATTGTATCCAAAATTAAGGCTATATGAACCTAAGTTTTTTAATTATTTTAGAATGTCCATAAAATCATTTGATGACTTACTCCATGTTATTAAAGTAGATATTACTGGTGATTCAACGATTTTGAGAGATTCGATTTCCGCAGAAGAAAAACTCGTGATAACGTTATAAGTATATTTGTTTATTCAAATAAATCTAAGTTGTCTGAATCTTGGCTGGAGGCTGAACGTGACGGTGACCATGATGACGGCGGTGGTGGCGGCGGTAGACCACTGTTGTGTTGTTGAGGGTCTAGCAGTAGTATATCCAGAATATGTCGTAGAATATGTGTATTGGTGATGATTAGTTTCTAGTGGTAATGATTGATGATAATTCTGTGCTTCTTTAATGACATTGAGTAATTCAATATTTGTAGTTAAGCGTCGATTTTCGGCATTTTTTAATTCACTGTACAATGATAAACAGAATAGTTTATCATCGTCTTCTTTAGTTAGTCGCCCCATTTCATTTTGTTCCTTGCATTTAAACTTTTCTGCAAATGTCGACTATTTGTTTATCTACAGCATTTATTTTCTGTCTTTTCCTTGGGCCTTCCATTTGATCTTTAGGAGGTGGCATCAAGTCTGCATTGTCTATAATATTATCTACATCTGAACCAGTTGTGCAGAAGATTGTAATTGCTCTCTGTGTCGTTATATGCTGTAGAATTCGCAAGAAATTGTATTTCCTGTAATACACATATGGCGTATGTTTGGAAGATCCAGATCCAGATGGAAGCTTTTTTGCCTCTTAGACTCCTAAGATAATTGTCCCGAATGCTTTTCCATTTTTTCATAAGTGTACCACCTGAAAATAAACAATAACCATTTTTATTTTGACAGATACTTGGCCACAGGCTGCTCTTTCGCTGATTTGCATTACGGATACCGTCTTGGAAAATCGACAATTATAAAGATAGTGGAAGTTTTAAAAGTACTATGGAGCAAATTGAAGTTTACATCTATGCCTGAAATGACAACAGAAAAGTGGAAAGAAGTAGAAGAAGGTTTTAAGAAATACGCTAACTTCCCAAATTGTATTGGTGCGATTGACGGGAAACATATTGAGCTAATACAACCAGAACATACAGGGTCGCTTTTTACAATTATAAAACATACTTCATCAGTCTTACTAGCAGTTTGTGATGCAAATTATTGTTTTGTATACGTTGATGTCGGATCCTATGGCAAAACCAGTGATTCTGCTATTTTTAAAAATTCCGAATTTTTTAAACGGATTGTGAATAATAAGTTAAACATTCCTAACCCCAAGCCTATATCAAATATCGATAGAACTCATTGCCTCATGTGTTCGTCGGCGATGAAGCATTGGAATTATGTCGAATGATGCGGCCGTATGGAGGAACACAACTCACACAAAAAAAAGTCAATTACAGATTATCGAGAGCAAGGCGCTATATTGAATGTACTTTCGAATAATGAGCAATAAATGGCGAATATTTCATAGACCGATAGATGTAAACATAGATTTCGTGGAGAGTATCATCAAAGCTTGCACAGTACTACATAATTACGTTCGAATGCGCGATGGTTACAGATATGAAGATACACTTTATGTTTCACCTCTACAATCTATACATTTAGAAAATTTACCACGAGGCAGCTTATGTGCTAGAACAGCAAGAGAAAAATTTGCCAATTATTTTGAACGAGGAAAATTACAGTGGCAAAACAACATGATATAATTATAGAAAACATCAATAAATAATTATACTCACCCAACAGTTTTTTCTTTTCCAAATTGTCTTCACAGTCACTAAAATTTCAAATTTCCTCCCAATTACGTTTTTTAATATTTGATTTTTATAATCTGGACTTTGCATGTCCTATATAGCTGGACGCTTTTGGATTTCGTCGATAAATATATCTGTATCGAAGTGTTCGATCTCCATGATATACGTGCACCACACGAAAGCGCGCGATCAAATGTACAGCAAAATGGCGGTGCATGTATCTACAAGCGCGCAGCTGACGCCCGCGCAACGCGCGTTCCAACGTTTTGAGAGCGCGCGTCCGACGCGCGCTTGATCAGCGCGCTTGCATGTGTACACTTCAATAGGGACTTTTGGATCTCAAAACGCGCGTTAGTAAATCGCGCGTTTCAAAGCCCAATGTACCCGCTCTTCAGATGACAAACGCTAACGCGCGTTGCGAGATCGTCAGTCTGTTTCGATAGAACTAAGAAAATGGACGTAGAAGATGCTATTATTTTGTGGTTATATTACAAAAAAAAAATAGAAAATGAAAACGCACACATTTGGTTCACCCAATTTTGAAAAATAGACCCAGTTTGTTTGCGACATTATATCCGAATCTGAGAGACAATGAATCTAAATTCTTTAATTACTTCAGAATGTCTATAAGATTATTCGACAATTTGTTTCAACTCATCCAGGATATTACAGCAGCTCCGAACGCCATCAGATATTGTATTTCACCAAAAGAAAAACTAATAATTACTATAAGGTAAGATTTATTTATGACTGTATTTAATTAACAATCTGTAAATAATTCTAGCTGTGAATCTTCGCTGCTGGTGGCAACTGATGACGGTGTCGCTAGTGCTATGTTGTTGTTGTGTATATGTGTGTATAAGGTATATATGTATAAATATATTTATATTATATTATATTTTTGAATAATATGTGAAAATAAGTTAGTTTTTCTGTTGTGGCTCACCCATAGCTCTCACCACACTACCACCAGGTTAGTTGGCAGAGAATGCCTTTTCGGCATTAAGTTCGCTTTGTACCAAATGTTTGTTTGTTTGAGTGCAATAAAGAATTTTCTATCTATCTATCGTATTTACTCTAAGTTGATCACTGAGAACACACACTAATACACTTTTATGTTAACGTTTTGAGGTACACAGGACGAGGTGGGTAGTAATAACCCGAACGCAGCCCAGTCAGTACTACCCTATCATAACTCAATTTCTTGTTTTATGGTTGCATTGTGGTTAAACTTTTATAATAATAGTTAAATTTTCTTTATGAAATTCATAAAATATCGTAACATTTAAGATGACTTTATCATTTTGGAATGCTATACAGGTCTGCAATTTTGAAAGAATGTGTGCAGAGTTCAAACATTTTTATCAATAAAATTCTATTTAACAAATATTGATACTAACTTCAGTGCCGGGACACAGTACACGAACATTTAATGATTTTTCATCGAACTTTTCGTAGAGTAGAAAATCATGTGGCCGAAGGGTTGTCTATAATATAAAGATAGTATGATTACGACGCCACTTTACCAATAGTAGTTCCATTTTAGATGAGTTTGCACATTGCCTATAAGTTTTGATTTTGTACTCTTTCACTTGGTCTTGCACACAGCATTCTCTTGGTTTTTATCGAGAATTAAACAATTGTTTGTATGAACGCATATCGGTGTTTACATACTGGTCATTATTCAGTTGACCCGTGAGCTGTTATTAAAATTTACTCGGTAATTTTTCTAATATCTTTCTTTGACAAAATGTTTAAAAATGATAAGTACTCTCTCTCGTCCGCTAGTTGTGTAGCCATAACCAGACGATGAATATTATGGTGAGGACCAATAGTTTTCAGACGAGTAGAAGCTAAAGGAGAAGAACTGGATGATTGGTGTTGTCTATTAAATTGTATATATCTATCTTGGCCTAAGGCGCTTATATTCGGATATTTTATTTATTTCGTTTACTAAAGACAAGCAAAATAACTTGTCCTCGTCTAAAACCTCTTGTGTTTTCTTTGCTAATTCTGCGAACTCAATATTTTTCTATTCCATGCTCTTCTCTAGAACCTTAGTGAATTTGTCATCACTCGGATTGGGTTTCACTTTCTAGCAGTTGGCGGGAAGGTGGTGGTTTCATCGTTATTACATTTTCATTATTATTAGCTACAGTTTCGTTATCATTGCTGAAATTACTTTGCCTTTTCCTGGTGTAGTGCCTTTTAGAAAGAGCAGTCTGTTAAAATATATGTAATTATTTTACTCGCTCCAGATCCTGATTTTCCTTTTTCGACGCTCTGATGAAATTATCTTTAAACTTTTCCACTTTGTTTGCAGCAAAGTACCCAAAATGAAATTAAAGTAAAGTTAATCATTTCAGATATCTTGCAAGCGGATGTTCGATGGCAGAGCTACACTATTCAAAAATTTTGAAGTCAACTATATTTAGTATTATTCGTCTAGTATAAAGTTATATGGACTAAATTGAAAGACATAGTTATGCCAATACCAGATGAACAAAATGGATTGAAATATCCCAGGGATTTGAGCAAACAGCCAAATTTCCTCATTGCATCAGTGCACTCGATGGTAAACATATCAATACTGAAACCAGAACACTCAGGTTCTTTGTACTTTAATTATAAACATTTGTTTTTGTGTTGTGTGACTCTGACTGTCGCTTCATCTGGGTAGACATTGGTACACGGAAAGGATAGTGATTCAGGAATTTTAAAGAATCAATCCTATACAACGTAATTGTAGGTGATGAAGCATTTGGGCTAATGAAAAATTTGATGAGGCCCTATGGTGGAAAGCAGCTAACCTATGAAAAAAAAATTTTACTATCGGGTAACTTTAGCGCGTCGATTTGTTGAGTGTACTTTTGGAATAGCTAGTATAATAAATGGAGAATACTACATCGCCCTATAGATGTCACTGTGGATTGTGCCGAACATATTGTAAAGGCAATTACAGTACTCCACAATTATGTTCGAATCAGAGATGGATTTAGACCCGAAGAGATAAAAGAAGGAAATCTGTCAAGCATAAATATTACTCACAATGGACGAGCTACTTCATCAGCGGATAACATCCGAACTAAATTCACGAACTATTTTATTAATGAAGGAAAACTTGAATATCAGGATCGAATGATATAAATACTTTTTTCTACACGCAAACGCCATTTTTTTCTATTAATAAAGTTACTTACCCAAATTCTTCTTTTTTTCTTGAGAGTCGGTATCATCGCAGAAAATTAAAACCAATTCTTCCCAAGCACGTCGTTTTAAAATTTTATTTTTATAGGATTCTGAAGCTATATCCCAAATCGCTGGCCTTTCCTGATTTCGACAATTAGTAAGTCGATGTCAATATCTTCAGATTTATTCATTTTGAACTGAATACGAACAGGTCACAAAAAAACGTGCAATCGCGATGGAAGCGCGCGCTCAACTGAACAGTTAACGGACGTTACATACCTGTCAAAGCGCGCGTTAACGCGCGATCGCCTGCGTCTAGAGACTTTTTCTCTGAGCGCCGCGTCATTCGCTGACGCGCGTTAACGCGCGCTCATGTGATCGGTTGTATGTAAATACCACGATGACTAGTCGCGCGATTTGAAAATGCGCATCAAAATGTTGCCCATCTGAACATGGCCTGATTGTCGCTCCTGCTATTGTGTTTTTTACCTGTTTTAAATTAGCAATAATTTCATTTGTCTCTTTTTTAATAAAACGATTCACGTCGTACACCATTTTTCTAACTTGCCTTGTAACATTTTTTTTCGGCATCTTTCACACTAGAAACGAAAAGGTGATTATCAAACGTATAGAAACAATGATATAAGCGATTGTACTTAGGGTTTTGCGACGCGTGAACGGAGCAAGACATGGGAAGGCGACTGAGCAACCAATAGAACGTTGCGAGTGCTTCTCCCTGTCACCTCACTCTACCGCTAAACAGATCTAAAATTGACTTCTGCGCATTCAAAGTCAGCGCTATTAAACCGTGACGCGATCTATAACAGCTTTTAAGTTTCCTTGATTTTTTGTGTAGGGTTATTGCTACCTACGGGCTGATTCTTCTCCGTCGTGAATTTTATGTCAAAATCCAGAAATTTGTTCAGCATAGGCAATTTTTGGGTGCTTAACAGATTCAATTTAATCTGCTCAGAGGTCCCATGAGCTTACTGACCCCTAGGTTCTTGATAGCATTTAGACACTCAATTGTAGTATCATGAATGCGCTTGATTTGATTCAAGGACTGATGTTGCATAGCAGGATTATTTAATAGTAGACTGATATGACGAAAATATAACCTCTTATTATTAAATCTATGATTTAAAATAGGCCAACTCACATCGTAGTTGTCTGAGCTATCGTTGAGATGCTGGATGAGTCTCTGCTTCTCCTTTCATCTTTGTCTTGAGATTGCATCTTCTGCGCGTTGAACATAGACGGATGGTTATGGATTGTTTCAGTGAAAAGGTTCTTGAAGGAGGTCATGTTATAATTTCCACTGAAATTCAAGATCTTCGTCTCCGGCGTTGGCCCTGAGCCATTGTTAGACATTTTCTTGTTAACGCCTTTCTTGATTATATTGTATTCCAATTCGTAGCCGTTAAAAGTAACTTCATATTTTTGTTCTACCCTTCCAGCTCGCTATCCAAGTCCCAGTACAGCGCGTCGATTGCTGCCCACTGGGCACACCCCGCTTTCTGATACGGAATGAAGGTTAATGTTTACTACTATACTCTAAAAGCTTTTAATTAGCTTTGGGGATCTGTGACAGAAAACATCTCGCCGCCGAGCTTCAGCACGTCGAGCAAGTACTGCAAGACAACAAGCTTCGGGTCCCGCGCCTACGTCACAGTGACCGAGTGAAGCCGGCCAGCGCCAGCCGAGCGTGTGCCTGCTGTACTGTATGTCAGAGGAGTCACAGACAAGGTTGGCTACATCTTGAATCGAGCTTCCATTAAACATACTACCAAGCTGAAGAAGATTAGTCAATTTTACCATCCGTCAAGTGTCATATCCTCTACAAGATGCAGGAGTGATTGTGAATGGTCTCTTACATAGGACAAACAAAACATCTATAAAAACCCGCGTAAAAGAACATATAGCTGACTTGAAGCACCGACGTATCAGGAAGTCTGCAGTTTGTGAACATGTTCAAGATCATCCCCGCCATTACATTAGATTTGATAGACCACAAATCTCGCAAAAGAACACCGATTCCTACCTAGGATGATTCGCGAGGCTATTGAAATTAAAAACATCCTAATTTCATAGAGAAGATGGATGGTGCTGCCATCTGCTTGGGATCCTATAATTAATAAAATTAAATCCAAAACCAAGTATACCACTGCTAGACTTCAAGATACTGTAAGCTCATTCTGCGTAGATCGAACCAAAATTAATATTAAAAACTGAATGTAGCCGGGCTAACTATGACATTGGGACGTCAAACACTTCAGTCCCCCGTGACCATGGGTGCTGTAAAGCACCTGAAAAGTCGGGAATTAAAAGTAAAATTAAACGCGATATAATCCAAAATTAGTTTCATTTAATTGACCTATTTTCTTTTAACATAATTTTGAATTTAATAAACAGAAGAAATCTGTTGTAATATGTGGAGACTTTAATATCAATCTCCTAGAAGCTTCCTCCACCAATATTAAATTTAGATCATTGTTTAAGTCATATGGTCTTTTTAATCTATTTTAGAGCCAATGCGTATTACTCAATCTAGTGCAACATGTATAGGTAACATTTTTACAGATAAGCCGTTGCATAAATGTATAATTCAAAAATTAAGTTCTGATCACTTTGGACAATTAGTTTCGTCACCTTATGTTCACAAAAAGCAAGTAGATGAGAAAGTTGTGTTTGTTCCAGTAAATGCACGACGCTTGAGAAGTTTAGAAGAAAATAGTGAAAAATGATCCTAATTTTTGTATGAAATATTGTAAGCTTATTTGCAATGGATTTAACAACACTTTTATTTCTAAAACATTCTCCTTTAACAGTCGGAAGTCATTCAATGAATGGGCGACAGTAGGAGTCCATAAGAGCAGACAAAGGTTATATGATCTTTACCATGAAAGGTCATATAATCCTAGCGTCGAATTTAGGGAATATGTAAAAAATATTCAAAAATATTTAAAAGAGTGTGCTCCACACCCAAGTCTTTACATTTGAGCAACAAAATTAAGACGGCTTCTAATAAAATTAAAATGACATGGAGTATAATTAATAGCGAAACTGGTAAGATCAACTTTCGCAATTCAAACTACCAGTTAAGTGTTAACAACAAATTAACTGAATCAGATCAGGACGTTGCAATGGTTTTTGAGAAATATTTTACGGATATTCCGATCTTAACCACTAAGTCACTGAATTCTTCTCCTGCCGTTGCCGAATCATTACTTAAACAAAATGTAAATGCGTGTACAAAGAATTTTAAATTTCATAAAGTATCATCAAAAGATATTATAAAATATTTTAAAACTATTGATATTAAGAAAACTGCGCATCTGTGGGGGATTTTTATTATAAGTTATTGCGTCTATAATAGATACAATCGCGCCTCATCTAGCTATTATTTTTAATACTAGTATCGAATCTGGTGTGTTTCCTGATTTAATGAAGCACAGTAAAGTAATTTCTTTATTTAAATCTGATAGTACATTAGACCCCGCCAATTTTAGACCTATTTCTGTACTACCAACACTTAGTAAGATTTTTGATAAAATTATTCTCGATCATATGTTAAATTTCTTTAATATAAATAATTTACTTCATAAAAATCAATTTGGTTTCACAAGGGGTCGCTCGACAACTGATGCCGGTGTTGAGCTGATTAAATATATCTTTAATGCATAGGAGAATTCACAGGATGCTTTGGGTATATTATGTGATCTATCCAAGGCCTTCGATTGTGTTCACCGTGAAACATTAATCATTATTAAACTCTTAAATTAATTATTTCATATTTAAGTAACAGAACGCAAAAAGTTGTCATTAACAGTATGAGTTCTTCCGGGTCGATGGTACAAATGCGTGCCTCAAGGCTCAATTCTCGGCCCCTTTCTGTTTCTTGAATAAATTAATGACTTACCTTATATAGTAGGGGATAACCATGATATAGTATTATTTGTTGATGATACTTCTTTAATTTTCAAATTAAGACGACAATTAATAAAATATGACGAAGTAAATAATGCTATATCTAAATTAGTAAATTGGTTCAATGTTAATAATTTGCATTTAAATGGCACTAAGACGAAATGTATAAAATTCATGACTCCAAATGTCAAACAATTAAATACTAATGTGATTTTAAATGGGGCGTCTTGTAGATACCACCATTTTTCTTGGAATCACACTAGACGAGAAGCTTCAATGGAGCCCCCATATATCAAAACTAGCAAGCAGACTTAGTTCTGCAGCGTATGCTGTAAAAAAGATTAGAAATCTTACCAGTGTTGAAACAGCTAGACTAGTTTACTTTAGCTATTTACATAGCATAATGTCCTATGGTATTTTACTATGGGGACACGCAGCTGACACTGAAATCATATTTGTTTTATAGGAGAGGGCCATAAGAGCAATTTATGATTTAAAGCCTAAAGAGTCGCTGCGATAAAAATATAAGGAAATTAATATATTAACTTTGGCCTCTCAATACATTTATGAAAATGCAATGCACGTACACAAAAATAAAAGTAGTTTTACAAAAATAGGTGATATTCATTCTGTAAATACTAGGAACAGACACAGGCTAGTAGTACCAGTTACTCGACTCCATTGAGTCAGTAATTCATTCTTGGGGCGATGTATACGCTTTTACAACAAAATCCCAGAAAATATGCAAAATTTGACCTGCTCAAAGTTCAAAAACTTTATTAAACAAAGTATGTATAAAAAGGGTTATTATAATATTAAGGAATTTATGGATGATAATAACCCCTGGGAATCAGGTGATCGCTACCAAGCTATTTCTAAGTTGTTAATTGTGTAACATACATGATTGTAAGCTGTTATTTATAATAAAAAAGTCCACTGGTTTCGAAGAAAACCCAGAGTTTTTTCTTCGAACCAGTGGTAATTAAAGAACTTCAGAGGTTTTTTTTTCGAATCAGTGGTAATTAAACAAAAGAGTGACTTTCAATAAGTATTATTTATAATCTATATTGAATAAAAAAGTTTCTGTTTCTGTTTATGAGTGAACCAACGAAAGAAAAGTGGTATGAAATATCCACGATATTTGAAAAGAACTCAAAGTTTCCCAATTGTTTAGGAGCCTTGGACGGGAAACATATCCGGTTAATCCAGCCTGAACACTCAGGTTCAATGTATTATAACTACAAAAATTATTTTTCGCTGGTTTTATTGGCGCTAGCGGATTCAAACTATTGTTTTGTGTGGATTGACATAGGTGCCTACGGTAAAAACAGTGACTCAGGTATATTCAAGAATTCTTCAATGTACAAAAAGCTGACAGAAAGGTCATGAGAACTGCCTGACCCAAAGGCATTGTTAATACAAAATAGACCAACAGTGTTGCCATACGTGATAGTGGCTGATGAAGCTTTTACCATGACGGAGAATTTAATGCGGTCTTATGGGGGAAGGTCACTGACTTATGCTAAAAAAATATTTAATTACCGTTTGACATTAGCACGCCGGTATGTCGAATGTACTTTTGGTATAATGTGTAATAAATAGCGTATTTTACATAGGCCGTTAGATGTTAACACCGTTTTGCAGAAAAGATCGTAAAATCGATATGTACACTACACAATGTCAGAATGAGAGATGGCTACAATTATGAAGATACACTTCATACCCCACCACTGGAAAATCTAGTCTCACATTATACCGGGCGTACTGTGCTACAGGCGGACAATGTCGAGTACATTTAACAAATTATTTCATGAACGAAGGAAAAGTTGATTGGCTAGATCGTAATGTTTAATTTGTAACACAGACTGATTGAAAATATAAATATATGTACTTACATAATATTTTTTCCTTTCTTCATTGTCATCCCCTTCCCAGAATACGAGGACGAGTTTTTCTTAAGCCCGTCTCCTTAAGTTCTTATCTGAATAAACGCTACTTGTCATGTCCCATATCGCAGGACGTTTCTCTATTTCATCTATAAATAATTCGGTATTAAATGTTTCCGTTTCCATTTCGGACGATTTCTGGATGAACTGAGCGAACCCTAAAATACGTCTATCCGCATCAAAAGCGCGCGCTCAACTGAACGGTAACATAGAAAACCAATGATCTCAAAGCGCGCTTTGACGCGCGCTGACAACAGTCGAGCGCTAGCGAAGCGTTCAACGCGCGCTTTATACATATATATAATAAAATTTATGTAGTTATAAACGCGCGTTATCAAAACGCGCGTTGAGCGCTTGTTATCTGAACGTACCTTAATGCTATTCCGGAATCTCTTACAGTGACATTTCATAAGTGACATTTCTTTTTTCATTTCAATAACTGGAGTAAGGCTTTCTTTACTAGACACTAATCTTCTGGAATGGAGCCTAGTGACTTTGAATCACATTTATCTCTTCTCATAGTTTAATGTATGTTGTGGCCCATAGACATCTACATCTATCATCGATTAATATGATATATTACAATCCTTGGGTTTTTGCAAATCTCTCAGGGTATACGCTGTGTATGCGGTGTGGAAGGGTGTGCGGCGCGCCCGTCTGCGGTCACTCTTCGTCCCATCCGTTGTCCTAACGGTTTTTGTGACACTAGGTGTGTGTGTAGTGTTTGTGTGTTACAGGTCAGCGAGATTTTGATAATGTTATGTCATGTTTCATAGCAGTTATAATGAACTTTTTGATTTCTTATTTATAGTGGTCTACACTATAGTAAAATAGGAAAGTAAAATTTCTAAGGACCAAAAATCTCGGAGGATCCTCATTCTTTGATATTATTACGGCAAAGTCCTCCACCGACAGCACTTAAAGTATTAATCGTAATTTTAAGCTCCGATATTACAGGTGCTCTGTGTTCAAGGAAACCATCGTGTGATCTGCATGTCTCGAGAAATTAAAAATTGAGAACATTTTATACGAGATCATGTAAGATCGGAGCATCACAGACTCTATTGGCCTCTCCAATATGAATTTTGATTATAAATTTACCTGTAACTTCATTACTTATATAAACAACGTTTTATAATTACAAACCGCGCGCCAAGAGTTTGCCGACAGCGCCATGACGTCACGCATCGATCGTTTCTAGAGATGCACAAGCGAGGGAGGTGGTCGGCGGCAGTGGGAGGTGTAATTATTAGCAAATCTTCTACGCGCGGCTTATACTTTATTATCAGTCTTTCTAGCATCACTGCTGAACAAAGGCTTCCCAAAAAATACGCGAACTGGCATGCATTTCCTGGAAGACTTGCTCAATATCCATACTCAAAGCTGCGGGCTCACACTTGAGATGAAAATGATATATTACAATCCCTATAAATATTTATTATGAAACTAATTTTTCTGCAAATTTCAAATCTGCAGTTTAGGCGAAGTTTCATATTCTTGTAAGCTTTTTTCCCGATATTGTCTATGTTTTATAATTAGGCATCCATCAGTATTTGTAGGGCTAACTTGAGGTCCAGGTGTAGTATAACCTATATCTTCCAGCTTATAATGTGCTATTATAATATCGTGGGTGGGTTGATCTAGATTTTCTACTTCTGCTGACTGATTTATTTTAAATAATGGTTTTAAAAATTCGAAATACAAGCTTCGTTTAATAGACTACTATCATTTGAACTTGTTTTGGAGGTGTTAACTTCAGTAGATTTACTTGTAAGAATCATCTTCGGAATTGGATTCATATTCAACATCCCTGTAAAAGAAAACTTGAAGGATTAGCTATATACAAACAGGTTGTCCTGTTAATAGTGGTCCAAACAAAATGTGGCGAGTCACGAGATCGTGCCCTATGAGAACAGCCAAAAATTTTTAATGAAACTATTACAGTTTTCAAGATTTTCTGATTTTCATGATTTTATCGAATTACTTAATACGTATAATTTATGCCATTCTATTGAAATAGCAAAAAGGTATTTTTTTTATTGAATATTATTTCTGTTTAGATGTGTAACTGCATGTATTGTTTCCTAACAACTTGAACAATTTCTTTAAAAAATATTAAAGTTGCAAATTTCTACGAGACAAGATTTTATCCAAGTTTAAGACACTGTGGTGTTAAAAAAAGTACTACATCCTTAATGCCCATTAGCTTGAAAGATAGTGCAATGAATGAAGATTTAAAACAATAAAACAAAAAACTTTTCGATAAAAGTTTTTTTGCATCTCTTCAAGAAATTTAAAGATGCTATATATCTTGCGCGCTTGGTCTTGAGGGGTATAGGGGTTGATAGGGTAGTACAGCAGGCACACGCTCGACTGTGGCCGGCTTCACTCGGTCACTGTGACGTAGGCGCGGGACCCGAAGCTTGTTGTCTTGCAGTACTTGCTCGACGTGCTGAAGCTCGGCGGCCAGATGTTTTCTATCACAGATCCCTCGTGCTCTTTGAAACAAAGATTTTCCCACGGTAGCTAACTGTGATGGATGATGGTGCGATTCACCATTTAAATATCGGTTGGTATGAGTCTTTTTCCTATACACAGTGTGACCAATAGTGTTATCAAGATTTCGGATGACTAAAACATCTAGGAATGCTAAAGAATTGTTTGCCTCTAACTCCATTGTGAATTGTATTTTAGAGTTTATGGAATTAAGGTGGTTTAAAAATGCAGTTACTTTGTCAGATGGTAAAATTGTGAAAGTGTCGTCTACGTACCGCTTGTAGAACCTTGGATTTACAGGAGTAAGAAGGGCTTTCTCCTCAAAGTCCTCCATGAATATGTCGGCGACTACGGAGATACATGTGAGCCCATCGCCACACCGTCTACTTGCTTGCTTGTGTTCTACCGTTGTAGTTAGAAATACCTTGGAAGTTGTTGGTTTTATATGTTTTTATTTCTCGAAGAGTTTTTCCATGCATTGAAAGTAATTTGTTCCAAAATCTCGTGTATTTTTAAGAAAATGATTTGTGTTACTTTTTACCTTTGAAAAATTGCACTTCCAACTTTGATGACCTACCGTGAAAAAAATGTACTGATGTAAACTGGCAAATAATTTGGAAATATACTCCACTTATCGCAGATTTAGAAAAGGTATAACACTTACATTAATTATTAAAAAACGTAGAAATTACCATTTTTATCATTATGGTAGCGCTCTCAGCGGAAGCTGTACTTGGTATTGAATAAACGAATCCTTTTTCAAAAGCAATGAAAAGGAATATTGCTTAGTCTTTGTGTTTAGCATCGCAGCAACCCGTTCTCGGTCGTAAACTGAGCGATAACAGCTGTGAGTAGAAGGAGTACAGTGCTATCACAGTCTGGCACAGGTAGCTTCAGTAGTTGGTTTTGTTTTAGTACGTTATCTTCAGTTTTTGTGATACGCGGGTTTGTGTTCTCGTTGTTTTTAATATTTTGACTACTCGGCGTTTATTAATTGGACTTTGATTTGCTTACTACTGGGCTATTGTTGAACTGATTGATTGTTGTGAAAGTACTAATAATGGAAAATCCACGACGAGGCGCTGTTAGTCGCTACACATCGTGAGTACGCTGAAATGTAGGTACTTGATTTACGGCGTAACCAGGCAAGTTTCTACTCGAGGCATAGTATCATTAAACGCAAGGTTGGCTGCAAGATTGTATGCGGAACGGTATCCAGACCGTATACATCCGACATATGAGGTGATTGAACGATTGGATTCTGCCTACAGGGAGGGTAGAATACCTGGAACTCGAGGTTCTCAATCTGGGAGACCTCTAACAATTGAGGACGACGTTGTGCTACAGGAACGCGAAGAGGATCCCTCGACTTCGGCTCGTATGATACAAAGCCACACTGGAATACCGAAATCATCGGTTCATCGTATTTTAAAGAAAGGTATCAGTTTCACCCATACCACATTCAAAGAGTGCAAACTCACCTTCAGGGTGATTATGTAAAACGAGTGCTGTTTTGCCGACGAATGCTGGAACTAAATAGGCAAGATCCCGACTTTTTTCATAAAGTTTTGTGGACTGATGAGTCTCAGTGCAGAAGGGACGGATACCTTAACCTGCACAATATTCATAGTTGGCAGTTAGAAAACCCGCATGAAACCAGAGAAGACCGTTCACATACATGTTTAAAATCAATGTGGACAGGAATCTTCAATGGTTCAATATTAGGACCAGTAGAGCTACCTCCGACATTAAATGGTGAAAACTATTTGGCATTTCTTCAACACCAATTGCCAACGCTCCTAGAGGATGTGCCACTACAAACACGGGCAACGATGTGGTACCAAAACGACGGTTGCCCAGCACATTACGCTCGAGACGTTCGAGCCTATCTTGACGATAGGTTCCCAAGAAGGTGGATTGGGCGATTGGGGCCAATCGTATGGCCCCGAGATCCCTGACTTAAACTTTGGATTTTATTGGGGTTGTCTCAAGGATAAAGTATACCTAAAACCAATTCACAACGAAAAGGAACTCCGTAACCGAATAAACATAGCGGCTCAAGAGATATCCCAAATAAGTTTAAGAAGATTAAAAAATAATTTTATCAAAAGATGTAGATTATGTATTCGAACTAGAGGCAAACAATTCGAGCATCTGCTTTAATAAATACGTTGATTCAAAAAATTCAATTTTTTTTTTGTCAATATACCATATCTAAGTCAATAAGTTCGGCTTTAGCGCTACCCTTAATGATAAAAATGGTAATTTCTACATTTAAAAAAAATAATTAATGTAAGTGTTATACTGCAGTAAATGGAGCATTTTTACAAATTATTTGCCAGTTTACGTCAGTACATTTTTTTTCACGGTAGGTCATCAAAGTTGGAAGTGCAATTTTTTCAAAGGTAAAAAAGTAACACCAATCATTTTTTTTTTCTTAAAAAATACACAAGATTTTGGGGCAAATTTACTTTCAACACATGAAACAACTGTTCGAGAAAAAATAATAATATAAAAACCAAAAACTTTAAAGGTATTTCTAACGACAACAGTAGAAACACTAACTTAAAGTAGAGATTTTTGAGAATATAAATTATTGACGATATCTCGAAAACTAGAAACTTTTTACTGAGGTAATTTTTTTTTATCTCCAAGATCTAAAGCTAACCTATCTTCCATGTCGCTCTGACGTGATATTTTTGGGACATCCAGTATATAATCGTGCGTTGTCCGAAAATCTTCTTCACCAATATAAATAACACAATAGTCAGAGAACGTAAAGTTTTGTACTTTTCCTTCAATTTAATCTACAATTTGCTTCAATCCACATTTAGGTTTACGATTTCATAGTTACGTAGATTAGTTCTCTCAGCAATAATGCATATTCTGTTAGAAGTTTCACCGTTTATTAAACAAATTTTGTGTTTTGTGGACGGGGATGTTCTATTGTTGTGCCATGTACGTCTTTAGTTGTGTTGGTCGAGCCAGTATTGCTGCTATTGCTTTAAAGCCTCATTCCAGCCGCTGCCACTAGTCCTCGCGCTGCCGGCCATACTAAAATACTGCCGTAGTAGGATCGAGAGAAGTGTGTATTTACATTCTACCCTACCACTCACATCACATTTGACTTTCAGCAATGGCAGACGTCGAAATAAATACAGCACCCACACTGCAATACAAAATTATGTTAACACAGTGGAAACTCAATTAACCGGACTAATTGTTGTCGTTAGGGATTCGGATAATCGAAAATCCGGATAATCGAATGTATGAAAATAAATCATACATTCGATTATCCGGAACATTCATACATAATGTTATGTGTTTATTAAAAACAACAAATGCATATCAACGAAAATCAATGTTTACAAAAATTATTAAGAGATACATTTTCCAACATACGATGTATGCAATTATTTATGTACATACATATTTTCTTAGATTACACACATACATACTAAAATACTGCAGCCTCAATCATGAAATAAAATATTTAGATACGTATGTACGTACAATTTGTTTACAAGATGTATTTGGTAATTTGCATTTGGTAATCATGAAATAAAATAATAAGTTTACATTGGTTTAAAATATTTGGTAATTGTCATTTGACGTAAGCCACTTTTTCTCTTCATTGCTACTATATCACGAATTCGTTTCAGCTGTAGTAAGCTCACAGTATCACTCTCTGTTTGTTTTAAAGCACTGAGCTGTTTCCAGGGCCTGAAGTGCTTCATCATGAGATGGTCCTGCATCATTTTCCATGTCTATATTTTTTCTGTTTCATCTTCTTGCATTTCCTGCTGTTCATTTATCTGCAATATGTATTCTACGATTTCGTCATCCGACATAATCTGAAAGCCTTGATCATTACTGTCACAAGTGACCCACTCTTTCATATCATCATCATCATAATCCTGCATATTTGTATCTTTAACATTAGCTCATTTATGTCCTTCAAAAGAGAATCATTCGTATTCGTATTAGTTACTCTGTTCCAAGCCTTGTTTAAAGTTTTCTTTTCAATCAAATCCCACGCATCTACAACCATGTAACAACACTCCTTTAAATTAATTTCCTTAAAAAATTATAAAACGACTTCTACATTATCTTCATCAACAGATAACAACCTACGTAAAAGTTGTTTTCTATAAAGTCAAGCGGTCTACACACCAAAGCCGCTGACCCGGCGGCACAGCCTGGCGGTTAGTGCCGGCGGGTTAACCGGCGGCTTCAGAATGTCCAAGCCGAACGACTTTGCGCTTAGCAATGCCGGCGGCACGACAGCCGGCATGTGGTGTTCTAGTAATTGCCAAATAGTCGTAGAGATTGGACGTGTGTTTCGAATAATTCAGAAGTAGTATTTTCAGATTGACATGGAGGAGGACGATAACAGTGATTTAATAATAGCAGTTTGTGGAGTTATTATCGGTGGATCCTCAACACACGAAAGTGTTGTTAGGCCAAGTTTAATGAGTCGCAATAAATACAGTACTTGTCAAAGATTAAGTGATTTAAAGGAAGACGATTTGGTTCTATAAAACCCATTTCTTTAAGACTTTCCTGTCATTAACCAATACCGACTTTGAATATTTACTGAATATTGTTGGACACAAAATAGCTAAACAAGACACAAATTACAGAAAAGCAGTTTCACCAGTGGAAAGATTGTCAATAACGTTAAAATACTAAGCTCAGGAAATTCTTTAGTAGCTCAAAGCGACGTCTTTAAAGTATCTCTCAACTAATTCAAGCATTATTCCTGAAGTATGTGATGCTTTAGTTGAAGGACTTTCAGATTATGTGAAAATTCCAAGGAGTCAGGAAGGATGGAGAGAAATTGCAGATGAATATTTAAAAAGATGGCAAATACCCAATTGTCTTGGGTCAATGGATGGGAAACACATAAAACTTCAATGTCCCCAAAAGTGGAAGTGATTATATAAACTATAAAAATATTTCAGTATTGTGCTCTTTGCTTAGTAGATGCTGATTACAACTTTTGTACGCTAATGTGGGATGTCAGGGTCGGATTTCAGATGGTGTTTTTAATAATTCAGCATTAGGTCGATTGTTAAATGATAATGAATTGAATATACCACATAAAACCCCTTTACCCGGAAGGAATCTACCAGTACCGTATTTTTTTTTGGGTGATGATGCGTTTCCTCTGCAACCCCATATTATAAAGGCTATGATGGTAATCACACAATGGGATCATCTAAGAGGGTTTTTAACTATCGCGTATGTCGAGGGCGAAGAGTAGTTGAAAACGTGTTTGGGCAGTTAACACACAAATTTAAGATTTTTCATAGACCTATTCAGCTAATCCCAGAAAAAGCTACTACTGTAACTTGGCGTATACATTTATTTAATTATATCAAACGAACCGCTGCAACTCAGCAAAACGAATACGATACTGAAAATAATCGGGAGAAGTCTTCCCGGTGAATGGCGTAGACCACTTGAAAACGACAGTTGCTTACATAATATGTCAGGAGAAGACAATCAAACCTCGGATACTACAGTGACCGCTGAGGATACAAGAGTGGAGTTGACTCATTATTTTCTTTCTAGTGTCGGAGGATTAGAATGGCAATATAACCAATAACTCAACTCATAATCAATATTATTTTAATCATTAAGTAGTTCCATGTATTATCCATTAAATCTAAAATCGTAAATTACATAGTGAGATACACTTTTATTGTGATTCGTATAATAAAGTTTTAAACAAAATAGAAATGTGTTTTGTAAACCAATAACATGATATTAACTATTGGTAACAGTAGAAGTGTCACTAAACTAAAATTAAAACCTTGCTATTCCTTTCGCACATATGTCAAGCTCTACTGTGTGAAGGGAATAGTCAACACTAATTTTAAATTTAACTTTAATGGGGCTACCTATAGCTACCTTTATTATACCAAAAGAAAATTAAATATTTATAACATATTTTGAAGATTTTATAACACTATCAGAAGGATTTAGAGCTAGGTATTTTCAGCAAATGTTTCTAGTGACGAAGGTTGAATTGTTTGTGGATCTGGGTTTGTTTGGGCAGAGTATTCAGAAGAAGGTTATTTGTAGAAGGGCTTACAACCGTCTGTTGAAGTGAAGATGTATAGTATCCTGGATGACTGTGTGAACTAGAAACACTACTTGGTCTTGCAAAATCCGTAAATGTATCGGATCTATATCCAGTTTCGGCTTCAAATATTATATTGTTGATCCGATGTCTCACAATAGCTTTCATTTGTCGATCCATTTGTCTTAGCTGACCCGCAATATAGTCTCCAATAAACCATCCTCATCTTTTGTCACATTTGGTCGTTGGGAGACATTCTTCATAATATTCAATGCTTCGGATATCAACTTTATTAGGTTGATTTTAGGACGTTTATTTCGTTGCTGTTGTATTTTCTGGCGACATCTGTGGTAAATCATTTTGATTTGATTGTGAATCTCGTTGTGAATCGTGGCTCGTCGACGGTGTGTCCTGCGAAAAAAGACGAAAAAGACTGCCCGTTTAGCCGTTTTACTTTTATTTAATAAAAAATAAATAAGTATATCTAGTCAAAATCAACATTTATTGTGTATTTTTTTATTATGGATTTTATTAAAGGCACTGAATAAGTCTTCAACATTTCAATTTTTTTTTTCAAACACATTTTTTTTACCTGAGTGGCAACTATTTTACCAATGCCCGGTAAAATGTAAATACAAAGATACACTAATAAATAAACTAATATAATTATATGTCTATGGGGCCCTAGTTGCCTGATTATAAATAAAAAAAAATTAAATCTTTACTTACAGTATCGGTGGTTCCAGTAGGCACATTTTTGTTCTGCAGAAAATTTAGTGATTTGTAGGCAAACCATTTACTATGATAAATATCATCAGTACCCGCACCAGACTTATTTGAATTATCTTCTTTTTTTTTCTCTCGGTAATAATGACTAGTTAAATTTTTTATCTTTCTCTCGATTTCCGGAACATCAGTAGCAAATTCACTAGCAATTTCTTTAAATGCGTCGTAACGCTTGGCCGGCTTTGTAGTCACGGTTTTTGGGTTCCATAATATTTCTTTTAAATGATAGAGGTCTATTAGTTTTATAACTGTTATCGTCCCACCCATATTGGTTAGTTGATAAAAAAAAAGTGCCGACACTTCACAACAACAGAGAATGAATAAGTGATACGTCACTACTTCATGAAAGCCGGCGGCCAACTGACTGAGTGAGTGGAGAGATGCCGTCGGCATCGGCATGCCGCCCCGCCGGCTTGCCCGCGCGGGCGCAAGCCGGCGGCATGATTGTACAAAATAAGGCCGGCGGGTTGGCATGATCCGTGCCGCCGGGTCAGCGGTTTTGTGTGTAGACCGCTAAATGTTTCAATTATACTTTGATCCATTGGTTGTAGCAAGGATGTCACATTAGGAGGCAAAAATTTTGCTTTAAACTTTCCATTTTCTCTAGCAGTTCAGTCGAAGGATGGTTGGCGCATTATCCGGTAAAAGTAATACATTTCTTGTTTGCCAATTTCGTTTTTTTTACTTCAGGGATAAAAGTGTTGTAATACCAGTCAATGAATATTTCAGAGTTCATCCATGCTTTTTTGATTTTTATAAATTAAGGGCACCTGATATTTTTAAAACATCTGGGGTTTTTGATTTTCCGATGAGGAGCAAAGGTATTTTATGGGTGCCGGTAGCGTTAGCGCAAACTATTGTTACTCGCCTTTACTAGTTTTATATCCTGGAGCTGAACTCTCTCGCCTAGAAGCTAAAGATTTTGAAGGTAATGACTTCCAGTTTAATCCGGTTTCATCAGCATTGTAAACAAAATCCAAGTCATAGTTATTATCATCCAATTTCTTCTTAAAATCATCTTTAAAAGAGTTTGTTACGTCCACATTAGCTGACATTTTTTCACTTTGTATTTATTTCCAATTCACGAATTCAATGACGAGAATCAAATCTGTATAACCATCCGTTACTTGCGACAAACGATTCATCGCCATCTAATTTTTTATTTAACTGTAATGCTTTTTCACAGAGCAAAGGGCCAGATATCGGTTGCCCAGTTGATCGTTTTTGTAAAAAACTAACAATACAAAGCGTCTTCTAAAAGTTCGTTTTTCGGTTTCTTCATCATTTTCCGATGGTTACTCCCGTCTTCACTATCTAATTTACAGGTGTACAACAAAATTGAATCGGTATTCTTCTTAATATCACTTATCGTGGATGTTCCTACACCATACTTATCAGCTAACTTACTACTTTCTCCTTTTTTTAATGAATCAATAATATTTATTTTGTCTTAAGCGATAACACCACTCTTTACGCTTTGACATTTTAAATATGTAGACGTAACAAAACAATAACGAAACGCGTGGGCAGCGATCCTGGGGCGCGGGCGGGTAATGCCAGTTCCGACATGTTCATGCTTGCATAAATTCGACTTGTAGTACATATGTTAAACATTTTGTAACTTGGCTTAATATGACTTAATTATTTAATTGGTCGCGGTTGATAGTCCGGATAATCTCGAATCCGTATAACTGAGGGCCGGATAATCGAGTTTCTACTGTAATTTAAAAAGATATCAAATTCAAAAAAAATTGTCGTAGAAGATGGTGGATGATATCTATCCATCTAATAGAACTCTGTGAGTACCTAATGTACTTAGATAACTTATTTTTGTGTGCATACCTATACCTATAATTGGGTAGTTAAACGGAATTCTAATTATATTTTATTATTCGAATTATATTGTAACATGCTAGTACCTATACAACTGTTTTTTTTGTTTCAAGGAGGAATGGAAAACTTTTCAATGGTTGAATAGTGAAGAATCTGGGGAATTCACAAACTTTGCAGAATGTCTCGCAACCGATTTGAATTTCTGTTGAACAAAATTGAACCTCTGATAAAGAAGCAGACAAGACTAAGAACACCTATTCCACCAAGCATACGCCACTACATTGTTTTGTTTTCTTGAATTTTCCATGAATAAAACATCTCTACTTATAACTACTTTACGAGTTTTTGGATTTATCAACTTGTAACCTTTGGTAGTATCACAATAACAAACAAAAGTTATTTTACTTGCCTTAGGATCCAGTCTTTGTAGTTTTTCTTTTGGCACTTTAACCATGGCTTCACATCCAAAAACTTTTAAATGACTCACTTCATGATTTTTTATATTTACGCGAACAGTGCACATTGAATAAAACTGCTTTTACGGATTTTATTGCGTTTAATTATACTTATTTTTAAATTCCCAACGTTTCGGGTGCTTTACAGCACCCATGGTCACGGCAGACTAAGGTGATTGACGTCCTGATATCAGAGTTAACCCGAGTACCTTCAGCTTCATAATTATTACTTTTGGTCCGATCTACGCAGAATGAACTTACTGTGTCTTTAAAGTCTTGCGGTGGTATGTGGGCTTAGTTTTAATTTTATTAATTACAGGATCCTAAGTAGGTATTACCACCTTCTCTATTGAAATTAGGATGATTTTAATTTCAAAAGCTTCACGTATCATCCTTATCAGGAATCGATGTTCTTCGCAAGGATTTGTGGTCTATCAAATCTGATGTAATGGCGGGGCGTGTAAGATATGATCACAAACTGCAGACTTCGGTGCATTGGTGTTTCGACGTGACATTCTGTGTAGATCGGACCAACATCTGTGGACCACTGAAGGTGAAATCACTTGAGAGGAGCCAGGTACTTCCTCACATTCACTTACGACTACACCTTTGGTTTTTGCTCGGAAAACTTCAGTTGGAAACGGCAGCCTTGACTGTTTTCCTTTTGACGGAGTTCATATCACTTTGTTTTAATTTTTAACAAATTTCACCCATCAGTACTGTTTGTAGTTTATTTAAGTCATTAAAATTTAAATGCGCCTTGCATTCTTTGATGCCACAATAAGAAATCTGTTTCATTTGCTTTACAACTTTATGCTGGAATAGTGTTTATATTCAGTCGATACATATTATTAATAAGATTTGCAGCTGCTGCATCAGTATTCTTACAGCCCTTATTAGTAAACTGTAAGTAACAACCAAATTTTTATTATTTGACTAATTATGTGGGCTCCAGCCAGAGGTAAGAAAAGCAATTTTATTTAATATATTTTAATTACAACAATTATTACAATTAATTATTACAACTAAATGAGGTGAATCTAATTCGATGTTTGAATCTAGAATGAGTTCACACGGTAAAATATTATAACTACGTAACATAAGTCAAGAATCACATTATGCTGACGCGGTGCCTCGTGATTATCGTAGCCCGATGCAACGCAGCAGATTGCCTAGATTAGGGCTGCGTAACACCTCCCCCCGAAGAACAGCGACTATGGAAGACCTTGGTCGAATTGAGCTGGGAGTTGTTCAGGATTAACCTTCAGCATTGGGAACAGCATATAGCCTAATGTTTTAGGGTGGTCATCTTCTGTATTCTTTTGCGTACTTTCAGCTGGCTTCGGCTTGTATTTTCTATATAGTATGCATAGAATTAGTGCACCTGCACTTATTATTAGTGCGTAAATGGTATTGTGGTATGGTATAGACTGTAGTCATCATTCCTCCTTAAACTTACAGGCGATTGCTGGGATATTTTGTTGTTGCGTGAAGATGTAGAAGATTTATTGAATTTAGTTTATATGCCGAAGCAGGAGATGGGATGCTGGTGTTTTCTTAGGTATATCCATTATCTTTAAAGTTTGTCCTTTCAATCGATCTTTAGTGTTTGAGATCGAGAATAGCGGCGTTTCTATGTAGCATTTCAGAGGGATAATAATGAGATAACTGCCTTGAAGTATTTTGTAGAGGTCTTGTCCACAGGATAGATGTACCTTCGTCGGTGTAGGAACGTGACGGTGTAATGCTTGTCGTCCAGTTCTTCGTAAGCTGGTTTATCTAGAGAGACTGTGAACGGTTACATACTGCATTCGTCTGTTGTTTTGTGATGAGGTGATGGATGCAATCGTGGGATGTTTGACCTCCCAGGCTCCGCTTTTCTTTACAGATGTACCATTTACTGGTCTTCGGGCATTCTGCCTCTATGTACTGAAAATCTTTCTGATAGATGGCTAGGAATGGAAAAGGTGGTGTAAGGATTTCATGTTTCTTGTTAGGAACAATAGATAACTTATACAAATCATATATATGGGGTAATAGAATTGGGAACTTAAATACTATAACTATTTCATTTCCTACATAATATGAACCTAATCTAATAACGTCATAGTATTCTCTAATATCTAAGTCTCCTATCCTTTTACTGCCATAAAGATCGATTGCCCTATTAATCATTATGCGGATAGATTCTAAATTAATTATAGAGTGGTGCATAGTATTGGCTCTTATAAATGCTAAGTTATTCTGTAACTTAATTAATTCTTGTGAAATGGAGTCAACGTTATCACTAAGAATCATAAGTACTTGTCCAAAATGGGCATATTTAACTAAGTCATAATCTTTGGTAGCCTCGGATTGATTTATTTTACTTATTAATATTTCCATTTTATTTTGATTATCTACAATGCTATCTATTATTTTAGAGTATTGATTTGTTAAGTCTTTAGTTAGGCTTACGTGGTTATTGAATTCCATTATCATCTTATTTTCGTCTTCGCGGATGGATTTTATAGCGCGATTAAAGTGATCTGCGTCTGTATAATCGAGATTACCCGTTATACTATTATGGAACCGAGACCATCTACAAGTCCTCTTTTCTCGCGGTTCATCTTAAAACTTCTTAACTGTATGGTGACGTCAAGCTTATTTTCAAGATAATCAATGTGAGGCTGAAATAAAGAATTAGTTATGTTGTTAGGTTAGGGCTAATATTGATTAACTGTATTTTAATAGAATTTACTTTATCTTCTAATTTTGAAGGTTTACATACTGCAGAAATGCATGGTAGTGGGAAAGGATTCGAGGGGCCTAATTTGAAAGGTAATATACCGGGTCCATCACTGAGACTTTCAAGTTTTATCTCCTGCATTAGAGCTGGTCCCAGAAGGAGATGAAGTACCAGGAGAGTCCTGTAACAATTGGTTCGTTTTAGGTATTCTCTTCAATCGGGTTTTTGCTATGGGGCCTCGTTTTCTTTTGTGTAAATGTGAATTGGGAGATTTGCCATTACTGTGTCGTATGTGTATCGAGGAGCTAATTTTGACGGGATGCGAATGGATTTTTTATAAAGATTTGTTGTTCCGGGGAATATTCGGCTTCCGGTTCTCGGTTTTTGTTGCGAATGTCAGTCAAGCCTTTACGCATGTCGTTACATAGGTCGTGAATGGTTTTATATGTCTCAATCATCCTATCTTTGTGTTTTGCGACGTATTGAAGTAAGGCAGAAAGATCTATGTCAAAAGGATCGCGAGGGTCAAAGTGTCCTGTAATTACCTCTATTGGCTTGCATTTTGTGAAACTGTGTATACTATGATTGTAAGCTAATAGGCATAGCAAGGTTAATAACGGATTCGTTCTTTGATTTATCTTTAAAATACGGAGATGTTCCAATATGGTGGCGTGAAACCGTTCAACAATTCCATTTTCGTTGGGTGCATGGGCTACTCTATGATGCTGAATTTTATGAAGTCTAACGAATTCTGCGATAAGTTGGTTGGTAAACTCAGGGCCGTTGTCGGAAACTATGGTAAACGGATTCCATGATGTGTGCAGAAAATGAGTAGAGCTTGTACTACGCTGACAGCAGTGCCATCTCTCGCAAATAGTAAGCCTGAGCATATTTAGAAAAGAATCTACTATTGTCAAATACTTTTCTCCTTGAATTGTTAACAGATCTACGTGGACTAATTCAAAAGGCTTGAAGCTGGTGGTACAATATTGAATTTCTGTTTTATGGGATTGCGGTCGTACTTAGCTTGTCCGCATACTGTACAGTCATTAATAAATTTAGTAATGTGCTCTCTCATTTTCGGCCAGTAATATTTACGGACAAAGCCGAGAAACACTCGCTAATACCTCGGTGGTTCGTTTTACCATCGTGATATTTATGAATGATTTCTTGCTGTCTTAAATACCTAACGTTTTCCAATTCACCTTTTGTTAAAATAAGATTGAGAGTTGAACTTTAAAAGTCTTTTGTATAATTGGTATGACGGTGTACATTGCTGAACTTGGATTAATGAGTAATCCGTCCTAATTTTTGGATGGACGTACTTTTATAGCGTTAACGACATCTTCTTCCATGTTTGATTGAGCTATTTGAATCGTAATGCGTATGTGTTTCGAATGGTTTAGTGACAACTGGTCTAGCTTTTATGTCACCTACTATGTTTAAAATTATTTGCTTAGTGAATTTATTTAGCGGTTCGTCAGAAATGGGAACTTCAAGGATGGGGTTTTCTTTATCTGTATGAACGGTGATGGTTCTGGAATCGTCTACAACTTCGGTAGCCGCTATAGTCCTAGAGTCATCTAATGTGTGTGTTCTTCGGAAGGTTAGGTAAAATGGAAAGCAATTCATCTATTATGGGTCTTAGCTCGTCATTGTGAAGTTCAATGCGCGATAGTGCGTCGGCATTCGTGTTACATTTGCCCTGCTTATATACGACACTAAAGTCATATTCGCTCAATTTAAGACGCCATCTTGTGAGACGCGAATTGTTCTTTAAGTTCATAATCCATTGTAAAGGTTTATGATCTGTAATAATTTTGAACTTACGGCCGAATAGATAGGTCGGAAATACTTAGTCGCCCATACGATGGCTAAAAGTTCCTTTTCATCGTGCTATAGTTACTTTCACTGGAATTAGTGTACGAGAAGCATATGCAATGGGTTTGTCTGAACCGACTGTCCCCTGTGATAAAACTGCGCCAATCGCCACGTTTGAAGCATCGGTTGTCAAAATAAAGTCTTTACTGAAGTCTGATACTGTAAAATTGGGTCGTTTGTTAAGAGAGTTTTACAATGTTCAAAGCAGTTAATATAAGTTTGATCTAATGTTATCTTTGATCCTTCTTAAGACATTGAGTGAGTGGTTTTGTGAGACGTGCAAAATCTGGTATGAATTTTCTATAGTATCCTAGAAGTCCAAGAAAACGCTTAATCTCGGTAGTGGTTTTGCAGCGGGTATTTTTCGATGGCTTTAATTTTGTCTGGGTTGGTTTAACTCGTCTTTACAAATAACGTGACCTAGGAATCGGTTTCCAGCTTCAAAAACTCTGATTTATCCATCTGAATTTTGAAGTTGGATTCCCAGCCTTTAAATACTTTTTCCAGATTAGTCATATGCTTTGTAAGGATGTACTGAAGACTATTATGTCATCTAGATACACTAAACAAATTTCGTTTTGTAGGTTCTTTATTACGTTGTCCATCACCTCTGGAAGGTTGATGGACTATTTTCAGCCCATGGGCATCCTGAGAAATTCATAATGCCCATTCTCTACATTGAAAGCCGTTTTGTGAATATCTGCGTGAATCCATCTCTACCTGATAAAATCCGCTAGCTAAATCGAGCGTGGTAAAATACTGACATTTGCCCAGTTTATCTAGCACATCGGTTATATTAGAATAGGATATTTATCATCGATCGTCTTTTCGTTCACCTTCCTGAAGTCCACAACCAGACGCCATTTTACTTTGCCGGAAGCGTCCGCCTTTTGGGTACAATCCAAATAGGAGAGCTCCAGGCAGAATCGGATGGTCTAATTATATTTTGCTCAAGCATCTTATTGATTTGATCCGGACTTCTTGTCGGTGAACATATGGGTATCTGTAGCTTTTGGTATGTACGGAATTTCGTCATGTGTTTTAATCCTATGTTTGATCTTGTTGGTGAATGTTAAAGGTTCACCATCATAAAAACACGTCGGCATATGAGGCACATAGCCGTTGTAGGTTCGCTAGCTCTTCGGGATTTAGATGATCGGTGCGGAGACGAGATAAAACGTTTTTAGCGCGATCCGATAACGTTTCAGTAAACTGGCACTCGATATTAAATATTTCGGCTTCTACGGACGGTCCATTGAAAAATTACATCATTCGAACTGTTATTAAAAATTTCGACCCAACCACGATTATTAATTACTTTTGTTAAACAATCGGAGATTATGCAGTTACAAATTATTTGATTTTCAACTATTACGTCACCGTCCTTTGAATTTATAGGCAACCTAACTAACTTTGATGACTGCGCGGGGATAATTTCATATAAATTAGCGTTGTGAATCGTACATTTCGATAGGAATTTTGCGTTTGGTGATGAGTAATTTATTTCTGAGATCAATATTAGAACCCCATATGTCAAGCAAATCAAAACCTATCAGTCCATCGAAGTAATTATGAATTTATAAATGAACAAAGTTATGTTATCTTGTTCATTAAATTCTAAGGGCATGGGAGAGTTATGGAATAATCATTCTTACTTGTCGCGTGAACGTTGGTAACTTCGAATGGGTCGTAGTTTAGTGGAATGTGGCTAAAATATTTTTACGGCTTCGGGACTAATAAACGATTGATTAGCGCCGGTGTCTATTAAGAATTTCAACGGGGATTACTTGTCCGAATGTAACCGAGTTGCCTTTGTATGTGAAATTTACTCTATTTTGGTTTTCTGATTTGGGACACTTCTGAAAATCCTCATCGTTAGTCGGAGAAACTAGAGTCTACTTCCTCTACGACGGAACTTCCGCGTGGTTATACGGTTGCTCGTAGCTGTAATTAGGATATTGTTCGTAAGTATAGTACCTGAATTATAATTATATTCAGGATAGTCATATTCATAGTACGCGTCAGCTATAGTCATAGTCAAAACCTGTCTCGTTAAAGTTTACCTCACGTGTTTTAAAGTAGTTGCTCTGGAGGGTTGCCAAATCGTCTCCAGTCATGTCCTGTCGGTGGTAAGGGTTTTGCAACAAATGGAGTGACGCTCATAGGAGAAGGACGCGTTATTATTTAAACTGAAACCCTGTGGTTGTTGAGGGCGGTTAGAAGCTTAAACACGTTACTTTGTGGGTTATAATTTGTGGTGGAGCACGCATCATCTGTTGCGTACGAGTAGGACCACGTGGTGGATGCAATTGGGGTGGTAGATTGGGCTCCAACCCTGCAGCGTGCGGTTGCATAGGTGGCTGTCTAAACGGACTCAGTGTGTTATTACCCTGTAATCTAGGTGGTGGCATATTAAACGCCGTAGGTTTTGGGAGAAAATTATTTAATGGTAGGGTAGAGCTAGGGTAGGTTGAGTCCATTCTTTCCTGTTCTGACTGCCTTCATTTCGTTGTTGGAGATAGAGGTGTTTAACCTCTTGCACAAATTCAAGTGCTATCTCCATACTTTCCGGTCGCATACATCTTATTCTAGAACCTAAAGGGTCTTTTAGTCCGCGTAAATAAGCTTGCAAGGTCAGTTTTTATAGAGTGCGTTTAGCTTCGATGGTCGTACTAATCGTTTCGTGTAGGGTAACATACGTCATTATCGTACTAAATAAACTTTGAACTCGCTCGTAAAATTCTTGCGGGTACTGGACCCTTGAGTTTGTAATGATAAATCGCTATATAGTGCAGTTTCATCGCGATGGTCGGCGAAGTTATTTATAAGAGCGCTTAATGCCGGCCCAGGTTTCGGGTATTCCATTCGAATTTATTAGCCCAGCTGGCCCGGTTATTTTATTTAAAATTCCGTTAATAAGAGATAGATTGGCTAATTCGTATCCGGGTTCATTTTTTACGTGAGCTAAAACCAACTGGTCGCACAGATTAATAAACCGCGTAAGGATGTACGGGTTACCGTCAAATTCAGGCAAAACTCTAAGCGACTTATAAATTAAATCAATATCATTTGATTGAGCCATATTATCGATCACTAAACCTCTATTTTCGTCTATAATACTAAGCTTAGAAGACCTACTACTATCTAACCTAACGTTTCGTGCTCCTCTTGGATGGAAAATTTTGGAAGCTTTAAATTAACACAATTACAAAAAACACAATCAAAACGCAATATAATAAAATGTACATATAAAATTGGGATAGAGTAGAAGTTAACTATGGAACTAGGAGGGGTAAGGATTGAAAGATTCAAGCACTTACAGCATTACTTCTTCTTGCGGAATCAATGCCTGGATTCGCCTCTGGACTGGTGCTCCCGTAGGTTCTGTATCTTCTTTGTGAGTCTTGATTCACTGAATCTACTTTTAGAAGATCCTACCGACTGCGCCAATTATGTGGGCTCCAGCCAGAGGTTGCAAAAAAAGCAATTTTTATTTAATATATATTTTAATTACAATAATTATTAATTAATTATTACAACTAAATGAGGTGAATCTAATCGATGTTTGAATCTAGAATGAGTTCACACGGTAAAATATTATAACTACGTAACATAAGTCAAGAATCATATTATGCTGACGCGGTGCCTCGTGATTATCGTAGCCCGATGCAACGCAGATTGTTCAGATTAGCTGCGTAACAGACTACTGACAGTAAATTATTTGCTAATTCTGGTATAAAGATAACATTTTTTATTTGAATAGTTTGTATTTCACCATCTTTTGCAACAGCTTTTAAGTCTATTTTGCCACAACTTTTAACCGGAAGCATTTTGTCATTTGCTATTTTAATACTTGTGATTGAAGGATTACTTCATTATAAAGACAGTCTTTCTCATCATCGTCATGTGCATAGATGCTCCAGAATCTATATACCACCCATCATCGTTCTTTGTTGTTGCAGAGAGCATGGCCACATAACCAGAATTATTATTATTTTGCTCCTTTTCATTTTTCTTGAACTTGCAATGTTTATTTGTGTGACCGCAACAGTTGCAGTGGAAACATCTAAAACCTTTTTTATTATGTTGATCAGGTTTATTAAACTTATTATTCTTTGTGTAAAATGCAGTAGTGTCTGAATCAGTTGATTTTATTTATTGAAACAGATTTGTTTTTATCATATCAACAAGATGGCGCTACTAGTCATACAGCGCGTGAAACAAATGGATATGTTGAGAAATCATTTCAGTGAGATTTGACCAACGTCCTTAGTCAAAACTACTTTTGACTGCAAAAATCAATTAAAAAGTAGTATTGACCAACACCCTTAGTCAAAACTAATTTTGCCCGATTATTCACAATCAAAAGTGGTTTTGACTGGTTACGAGTTTTGACTGTAACATACATAATTAACCAATCATGCCAATTTTGGAGGAGGAGCATATTTAATTTGTTATTTGATTCAATAGTATTCTTATCTATACCGAAGTTTGGAATAATGTCTGGATTGAAAATTAGAGCCTCGTATGCGATATTGAAAAGTGGATTACTAAGGGTTTGATAAACTGGAGAGTGAACATTGATTAATTTAATATAACTTTTTATAATAGATAGCAAATCCTTGTGGGACCCATATGGAGAGTCCCTGACCGACTGATACAAGGAACGAAGTTTAGAGAGGAGAAGATGGTGTAAATAACAAGCAGCTTTGAACAAAAACCTATATGAGAGATATTGTGTGCGTAGAAATAGGGGGGGAGGGGGCTCAACGCATTCAACTTGAAGAGCGGAAATGGGGGTAGATTTCATGTCACCTGTTATTATCGTAAACATTTTGACATTTTTGGCTCTAGTAAAAAGCAATCATAGTCAAAATGACTTCTAATTAGAGCATTGTATAAAAGCTTTTGGGAGTAGGGGGTGGTCACCAAGCACCTGATAGGGATCGGATTACATTAAGATTTTTTCACATTTGGAAGCAATATATGATAGATGAGGAATTCTGTAATTTTGTTATCCAGAATAACTCCTAAAATTTCACCTGATGTTCAGTGGGGATCAGTGTATTTTAATATATATGGACACTTCTGGTATATCGCCTAGAAAACCACAGTACTACATTTCAAAGGAGATATTGATAAACCATGCTCAAACAGCTAATTATTAAGAAAGTTGACAGTTTGGGATAAACGGAGAAAGCTTTGGCAATAGAGGCATCAGTTACAAATAATGCTATGTCATCTCCATATTAAAAGACATTACCTACGTAATTCACAGATCTGTCTAGATCATGATTGTAGAGACTGTATAACAAGGAACTCAAGACTGAGTCTTGAGGTAGTCCCTTCCAGATAAATCTAGCTGGTAGAAATCTTCCTTCAGAACGAACTAATATGCGTCTATGTGAAAGTACGTTTGATACGAAATTTGTTGTTCTCTCAGAAATGTTCAGTTGATGCTTTTTTTGCCTAAGCAGTGGAAGAAGAACATTATCATATGCCGCACAAACGTCAATGAAAACGCCTACCAGAAAATTGTTATTGGAGAAGGCAAGTCTTATATCGGATATTAAGATGCTAAGTCTATACATTGTGCTAAAACCTTTTCTAAAATCAAATTGGCTTTTATATAATGCCTCTATTGTCAAGAATCCACTCAAGTCGATTTTACGAGGTGTTCCATGATTTTATACAAGGTTGATGAAATAGCAATAGGGCGATATTTAATGCTGAAGAAGAGTCTTTACCAGATTTTAGAATGGGTATAATAATATTTGTTTTCAGTCATCTGAATAGAACTGGTTGTAAAAGCAAAGTTAATGATGCTTAAAAAGAACTGCTTACACTTAGTACCCATATTAATCCTTTAGTTGCCTAAGCACTAACTGCAGTTCAGCTATTGAAAATGGTTCATTAAGGTTATTAAAAGAGTTAAGAGGTTTTTTGGACTGAGCAGCTATTTTTGATAATTTAGAAAAATTTCCATAGTCATATTAGAGGAATATAGCCGTTCTGCAGCCTTTCGTTTTGAATAATTGAGGAGTAGTCTGCATCCACCATGAAGGTGAAGATTTTTTTTTGTATAGGAATTCTCCAAAGAGAAAATTTTGCAGGCTATATTATTCAGAAGGGTTATAAATTGGGAGTAGAGACTGAAGGTTATCTTAAGATACTGGGGGAAGGTTATTGATATGAAGTTCTGATTCTGAGGAAAATACATGCCAATCAGCTTCAGACAGGTTGAATTTGTAAAGTAAAATTTCGAGTAGGAACACATATATTACTTAGGTTTAAGAGGATGGGAAAGTGATCTAGTGATCCTTTTGGTAGTCCAAAAGAAGAAGGAAGAGTTTTCCATGATATGCTAGCAGCCAGGGTTGGAGAGCACAATGACAAGTCTACTGCGGATCTAGTATTCTATGAAGGTGGGACATTCTGGTGGGAGAACCATCATTTAGAAGACAAAGATTAAATTTTGAAAACATCAAGTAGCAATAAGAAAAGAGTCAGATTTATGGGAACCCCACATAACATGATGGCTGTTGAAGTCTCCTATAACAATGTAAGGGGAGATGCTTGATAGAATTAAATTGAGTTCTGGAATAGAATAAGTGAGGAGCTAGAATGTAATTGAATAGAATTATGATTTCCAACAGTCGCAAATCATTTAATGAATGGGCGACAGTAGGAATTTATAAAGAAAGTTATATGAGCTTTATAATGAAAGATCATATAATACTAGTGTTATATTTAGAGATTATGTAAAAACATTTTCTAAAATATTTAAAAGTGTGCTACACAGCTAAGGCTTTACATTTAAGTAACAAATTAAACTGCATCCAACAAAATTAAAATGACCTGGAGAATAATAAATAGTGAACGGGCAAGGTCAAACCGCACAACTGGATTTTCAATTGAATATTAACAACAGTTTAACTCTGATCTGATCAAGAAGTTGCTATGGCTTTTGAGAAACATTTTACTGATGTTCTTTTGACAACAAAATCATTAAATTCTTCTCCTACTGTCGCCGAATCATTGCTTAAACAAAATGTAAAAGGCTTGTTCAAATACTTTAAATTCCATAGAGTATTGCCAAAAGATATCGTTACATATTTTAAAACAATTGATGTTAAGAAAACGGCAGACTTATGGGTGATTTCCGTTAAAGTTATTTTATCTATAATAGATATAATAGCACCTTATCTAGCCACTATATTTAATACAAGCGTCGAATCTGGTGTGTTTCTGATTTAATGAAACATAGTAAAGTCATACTTTTATTTAAATCTGGTAGTACATTAGACCCCGCCAATTTTAGACCGATTTCGTACTACCAACATTTAGTAAAATTTTGAAAAATAATTTTAGATCAGATCTTAAGTTTCTTTAATATTAATAAATTGCTACATAAAAATCAATCGGTTTTACAGGGTCGCTGACAACTGACGCTGAGTTGAGCTTATTAAACATATTTTTGTGCATGGGAGAATACGGAGGATGTTATATTTTTGTGACCTTTAAGGCCTTCGACTGTGTTCACCATGAATGCAGCTACAGAACACAGTGTAAACTATTCTAATAGTAGCAAAAATCAATTGTCACGTTCCTGTTCAGTCGCTCGGCTCGCCTCTGATTTCTGGTATATATTAATGACTTACCTTCCTTAGGATAATCATGATATAGTATTATTTGCTGATGATACTTCCTTGATTTTAAACTTAAACGTCAATCATTTAAATGTGACGAAGTGAATAATGCTATATCAAAATTAGTGCATTGGTTTAACGTTAATAATCTACATTTAAACGGAAATAAAACTAAATGTATTAAATTTACAACAACGAATGTTAAAAATCTGGGTACCAATGTGTTTTGAATGGGAAGAACTGAGCCCTGTTGAATCCACTGTTTTTCTTGGCATCACCTCGACGCAAAGCTTCAGTGGGGCCCCATATATCCAAACAGTAAGCAAACTAAGTTCTGCAGCCTATGCTGTAAAAAGATTAGAGGTCTCACTAGTGTGTCGAGACAGCTAGACTAGTTTATTTCAGTTATTTTCATAGCATAATGTCTTATGGGATTTTGCTATGGGGAAAAAAGCTGATTCAGAAACTATTTTTGTTTTACAGAAGGGGCCATTAGAGCTATTTACAACCAAAACCGAGAGAGTCTCTTAGAGATAAATTTCAAGAAATAAATATATTAACTTTGGCCTCTCAGTATATTTACGAAAATTTAATGTATGTTCAAAAACAAAGGTAGTTTTAGTAAAAAAGTGATATACATTCTGTAAACACTAGGAACAAGCACAAGCTAGTGATACTTACCAGTTTCTCGACTCACAGAGTCAGTAATTCATTCTTGGGGCAATGTGTATACGCTATTACAACAAGGTCCCGAAAGTGTACAGGCTCTCTATTACCAAGTTTAAATGTTTTGTTGCTGAAACTGTAAAGTAAAAGTTATTATAGTATAAATGAATATATAATTGATAATAACCCCTGGGAATGAGGTGGTCGCTTCAAGCAGTTTCTAAAATAAATTTTGTACTTAAATAGTTTGTACAACCATTAATGTAAAATTTACTTTAAAAAAAGTCCTGCTGGGTTTCTTGCTGGTTCTTCCCAGGACAGAGGCTTTTTTCGAACCAGTGGTAAAGTAAAAATGACTTTCAATAAGAATTATACATGTAATCTATATTGAATAAAAATTATTCTATTCTATTCTTAACAGCTAATGTATTTATATTGCCTTGTATAGGAGAAAGGGATGGGTGATAAAATAATGGTCCTGTTTAGGAAAATCACCACTACGATAACAAGAGAAGCCTGGGATTCTAATGTAGACCCTGGCTTAAGCCAGGTCTCCGATATTGTCAAGTATTGAAAAAAGACAGAAACAGATAGATTAAGTATTAATTAAATGAATTATATCAGGTTTCTTATTCCTGATGCTCCAACAATTCCATTGGAGAAGGGTTAGCACCTGAAATTTATATATTATGGAGAAGATGGCATCTAGTTTGTTTTTACGTTGAATGGGAATCATCGAGTTTGCCAACAATATCTGTGTAAGTGAGGCCACAAGATTTTCTAGAAGATTATCATTAGGGATATTATATTGTTTTGTAAAGCATGTCCATTGGGGAGAAAGGAGGAAGGAGTACTTGTAATGTTATAATGAAACTTTATCATAACCTACTTAAGATTGCACTGGGATAGATTTGGCTTTATATATGATTGTCCTAGATTGGAAGGAGATGGAAAAGTAGGAAGGTTTATATATAGTGCATGGGTAGAGGCGAGATGGCTTGCAGAAACTTTTGAAGATGCAACATCAGAATAAGGTCTTCTGACAGCTGGAAAACGAGCAGAATCCTCAGTATGACACATTCTTTGCGACATTACTACTATCTTGATAGCTTTTAGCCTTGAGTGCTCTGGGCCTTTTTCTGAGAAGGTGAGGACAACAGTTTGAGTTGGAAGCCATTCTACTTCATCGCCTTTCTTGATCTTTCTGTTACTTCTTCTGGCTTTAATGATTTCCCCTCTGCCAGGAGAGAGCTCAGATTCGCAAACTAATTCCTCCATTGAGATGTCAGTTGGGAATACCCCTAATCACACCGATACGAGTAACATTAAAAGTTGGAATGACAGCAGAAAGTTTATCTTGCACCTCGTCCGACTCTAATGATGTTCCGGTATCTCTTACCGGTACTGCTATTGATTCATCGGATTGGGTAATATTTTCCATAAGTGACATTTCTTTTTCCATTTCAATACCTAAAGTAAGGATTTCTTTACTAGACACCATATCTTCTGGAGTGGAGCCTAGTGATTTTGAGTCACATTTATATCTTCTCATAGTTTCAATTTCACCTAAATCATCAATCACCTCGTCATTTGAACTGGTTAAGTCTTGATTATTTCTTGCTGTAAAATGAAAAGATAGATTTGTTAAAATTTTATCATGTGTTACGTTATTTTGTATCCGTAGTAACTGAGAGGCCGGGCAGTTGTTTAATTGAATCGTGTTTTATGAAAAGATGTTCATAGGAGTTTTTCGGTTCTAAAATGAGAAAATTTTAGAGTTTTTTGGCTGAGACTGATAAAAGAGCACACAGTCCACCTGGTGGTAAGTGAATATTGTGCCTATAGACATCTACATCTATCATTAAAAATCATAATGTAGATGTGTTGTCATCTAGGACTAAGATGGAATACCTCGTTTTCAGAAAAAGTCTCTGGTTCTTTACCGCAATCCGTCCTTCTTCTTCCCGCATACACGATTCTAAGAACGAGATCCCCAGAGTGTGCTATGAGTGCCCAGAGAATCCCATACTAAAATATTATGCCGTACATAGCGACAATAACTCTAAATAGATGGTACGAACCCTTTTGGCACCAATTTTAGTATTAACATATGATTTCAGTTGAATTGTCTTTTATTTATTGTATCCTTATAATTATTTTCATTTTGTTTGTAACATTTAGGATATTTACACTCACGTGCAAACAGCATAGAGCTACTATTTTACACTGGCATTTTGTGAGAGCATGGCCTTCCCAGTCGAACCAATCCATTTTCAATAGAATAAAAGTGACAAACGAGCACACAGTCCATCTAAGTTTCTAAGTGATCCTGGGCCACAGACCCTACATCTATCTCCGATTAAAAATCATAATGCAGATGTTGTCACTCCTGAGTACTAAGATGGAATGCCTGTTTCTAGTAAAACGGTCTCCGGTATTCTACACCCACCATACGAAACACATGATGATGATGATGTATAGCTTAAGTTATGTTAGAGCTGAGCATATCTTTCTATAAAAACAATGTATACTTTTTGTGCAATAAATAAACGCTGTTCTAATGAAACAGTCGTATTATTTCCTGACCGGCGCCTAACCTCATAGCAGCATTGAGCTGCTATTTTACGCGAGTATTCTGACAGCGTAGTCCTTCCCCGGTCGACCTATTCGTGCTATATAACCATAATATAGCTGCAGCATATTCTCACCACGTATACAAGGTTGACCACGCGTATAAATTTTGCATTCAATTAATTTAGAGCATGTTGTATTATAAGTATTTCAATTTTCATCAATATTATTTGTATATACAGGATGATTTTTCAAAGAGTAGCCTAAGTTTAAACTTAAGTTCAATATAAATAATGATATACCTTTATTGCAGTTTTGAAAATACGATAATAAGGCTTCTACTTTTATTTGAAATTATCCCAAATTGAATGTGATTCATGGTCAACAACGTTTTGCCTACCAATCGACCCTTACGAATGTGCGTGCGCATTAAAATCAGTTAAAACAATATATTACCACGCATTTTGAATTTAAAAGATTAAAAGGACAGAATGTTTGAGATATTTTTTAATTAACTTTTCTTCACCATTTGCCTAAATTACTTATTCTATACCTTCTCTGCAAATTTGGCCGGTTATTGCAAAATAACCCTCTATGTTATAGACCAAGTGATTAATTAGGGCACTATTTACAATGCCCGGCAATATGAATAATGGCAAGTCAAATCGGGCTACGTAATTAATACTGATTTAAACTTCATTATTGATCACACTGTCTGGTCATTATGAATATTGCTACGTAACTGCTGGGATATTTGATATAACCTGACCTAGACAAACCTAACTATGTTACAAACACACAAACACTTAAGAAAATAAGTTAATGATGTTAAAGTTGTTAAAATTTATTTGCTAATCATACTATAATCGATAAATAATAGAATCAGGCGTTACTTTGCAGAAATCCATTATATTAAAGTTGGAAAAATTTACTTTGCCTATATCCTCAATAAAATAAAATGATGTGTCTTACTTAGTTTGAAGAGCACCTCCCGCTCTCCCTCAATTGCGTAAACTATCCCCTTCACCACGAATCCTAGCGCCACTACTCCCACCACCACTACACTAGGTAAGACACACCAACGACAACTTTAATAGGAAGAAGGATGTTTCCAGCTATTGATAATGAAACCCTTAAAAGACAGCAATTCGAAATTTACTGAATATTTTCGTATTAATTAAGAAGAATTCAAATATATTGTAGAGCTTGTGCAGGAATATCTAATAAAACTGTCATCAAAAAGGCATCCTGAGCCCTTATCAGTTGAAGAAAAAGTTGCTGTTACACTGAGGTACAATAATTACTTTTTACTTAAATAATATTAATAGAAGCGTTTTACCTGAAATAAAACGCATATTAAAATACTTACCTCACTGGAAGCTTTAATTTGAATTCTGCCTGGTGAAAATTGAGACAATGAGTAAAAAATCGCTGCTACACATTTAATGAACTAAAAATGGCGACCCTAATCACCAGGTAACGCCACTGGACCGGATATAACATCGATAAAAGTAAGAAAACTGATAAAAAACGACGGAACCGAAAATGCTATCTCTCAATGTAAAGCTTCCAATGAGGTAAGTATTTTAATATGCGTTTTATTTCAGGTAAAACGCTTCTATTAAATCACTTGACCGTCACTGGAAGCTTTACATTGAGACCTCTTTGCTGTCGCCTGGTGATACCATTTGTTTAAGAACGCCAATGTGATGATAGTATTAATAATTACACAATGTATAATTAATCACAATAATTTATTAGATTTAAGATATTAAAATTAACTTTTACATACCATACTAATAACATTAATTGTACAAGATTAATATAATTATAATCAATTTAAGGGAGTAAAACAATTTTGAAACATTTGTCGGATTAGTACAGTTAATCACTTCTCTTCTGTAATATTTTTTAAAAGTATTTTTCAAAAGTATTGCCGATTACCACGGGCCAAAATTTTCGTCCAGTGGGTGATTGTCGTACCAACTTTTTGAAGCTACTGCAAATCGGATGCTTCCTGGTGTTGCAGAAATGCCAGCTTCCTTGAAAATAGTTTTTACCCAGCCCGCAATGACTGTACGTGAAGCGGGCTTAGCTGCACCTCTAAGTGTAATAAATGGGTTAGAAGATTGTGCAGAACTGCGTCTTTCATTTAATAATGTTATAGTTTATTCTATCCAGAACAGAGGAATTAGGTTTCAATGATTATTATTTGCAACAAATTTCCACCCAGATTGTCTATAATCAATTCGATCAGTTTTTGAGCCAAATTCAGGCCAAAATATTATACTATCTTCAGACTTTATGTAGTGATTAGGATCTACTCTAAGTAACGTCAAATCATGTGAACGTCTACCCGAGTATATAAGTAATAAAATTGCGTTATGCCGAGATGTTTATAAAATATTGTTGGAATCTACTTTGTAGGCGGTCAAAAATGAAATTAATTCACTAACATTCCAAATAGGTGGTTTAGACTCTTTCGGATTTTTCAGAGAAATTGATTTAAGTACATGCTTAACGAGAACGTGTGAGCTTAGATGTGTTGAATTTTCAACGTTACACAGAGTAGCAACTACCGACTTATCTAAAAGTATTGTATTGTATGTGAAGCCATGGATTAAATATAAGTCTGATAAAAATTGCGCTAGTTGTGAACCCGTGGGGTTTTTAGAATCAACCTTTTTGTTATAAGACCATAAAACCCAGCGTTTCCGAGCGGCCTCATAAGATTTCAAAGAAGACTTTCGCCATGAATTTTTAAGCAACTTGAGTTGTTCAGTGTTCCATGTTTCTACCTCCTTGGACCACCCCCACATTTCCACATTCGGGGGTGGGTGTCCAGTTGATGTGTCGACTAGGTGATTCTGTAGGTTTTTCAATGACATTGGTGCTGCGAGTGCCCGAACTTTGAGGTCCGCGCGCCAGAATACCTTTTCCCATCTGGGAACGACTAACAGAAATATTCCTGTCGATTGATTCAGATGGGCTAAGACTTTGGCAACTAGAAAGGGTGGTGGGAATACCCACGCAAGCGGGTAGTTCCATGGAGTACTGAACGCGTCGTGAAATAGAGCTTGAGTATCTCTCACATCTCGCGATACATAATTGTACACTACATGAGCCATCTTGGGTGCAAACAGATCTATCATCGGGGTTCCCCATTTTGCAAACACCGTCTCCACACAAGGTGGCAGTGATCGGCATAGTTGTTTTATTTGCCGGGGATATAGTGTATGCTGAAATGTATTTGATATCGATCCAGCAAATTCAAAATCTTGTAGGTTATTTCCATTAACGATTTTGATTTCGTACCTCCTTCTTTTCGAAGATAAGTGACGGCAGTCTTGTTGTCGCTCTGTATAACGACAAAATCTGTATGACGCAATAATTGGACTTGACTTTGAAGTGCATAATGTATGGCCAACATTTCTTTTTGATTGCAATGAATACCTTGCTCTTCCTCTCTCCAAGTGCCCTAGAGAGCCATATTGTTCAATTGTGCTCCCCACGCTTGGTCCGATGCATCTGTAGCTAAGATTTTTTTTGTTGGCGAGTAATGTAGGGGCGTTGACGACTGGCAATTGTGAATCCACCACTTCAACTCTTGGCGGGCTTCTTCTGGTAAAGTATGCATCTTCTGTGGTTGCTTTAATACAGTGTTCATAAATATTAATAAGCTTCGATGATGATGGCGGCCTCTTGGAACAACAAAACTGGCAAAATTCAAGACCCCTACTATTATGCTCTGCAATTCCTTTAAGCTTAGCTTTTTTCTTTCTAGGGCACGACTTAATTTTTTGGTTAACGTGATGTTGACTGTTTTTTCTCCCGGAAGAGATTATTGGTTTTCCCAAGGATTCCAAAGTACTCTTAAATAGGTTATACACTTTTGCGGACAAAGAATCGATTTCTCGAAGTTTATTTACCATCCCAGTTTTTGTAAGGTTTTTACTGCAAGTTCTACATGTTCCTGTTGCGTGCAAACATTTTGAGCACACCATTATTCATTATTCATCATTAAGAAATCGTCCAGATAAACTAGGATTCTTATATTGTACTTTTCTCTTAGCGATTGCGCTAACCAATTTGTGAGTATAGAAAAGATTCTCGGAGCCGAACTTAGGCCGAATGGAAGACAAGTCATTTCTAGTAATTCTTTGTTGTATATAATGCGAAGGAATCGTCTTTGTGATTCTTTTATTTGCAAATGAAAATAGGCATGAGACAAGTCCACTTTGCACATTCAGTTCTGGTGTTGAAGAAAATCTGGAATTCGATTTATGTTTATTAGGTGAAAAGGTTTTGCTATCACATACTCGTTGAACGCCCTGAGGTTGAATATCGGCCAAAGTGAGCCGTCGGATTTTGGCACCAGAAATAGAGGAGAGATAAAGCTTGGTGCATTTGGAGCAACTTTTAAAATACCCTGTTTCTTCATACTTTGTACAATCCCCGACATAATCTCTGAGCCAGGAGTTTGAAAAGGGTTTTTATAAACAAGCGGAGGTTTTTGAAAGAAAGGTATGCGATACCCTTGAATCAATTTTATTATAATTTCTGGTGCTCTCATCTCCTGCCACTGCGTCAGATAGAGAACTAGCTGACCTGCTCGAAACGGTGTCGAGTCATTTGCTTAAACCTGTTTCCTTTGAACACTCTCGGAGCATTTGAGGGTCTTAAAACCTAGGGTTGCAAGCGTTGGTTGTGAAATGAACCCCTTCCATTAATATTGTGGTTGTCGTACTGATACCTTGAGTACTGTCCTCTGGATTGATGTTTGAATTTATAGTGACCACCTCGCGAAGGTTGTTTGTTATCGGTATGCAAACGCATTGGCATATCCATTTCATTAGAAGTATATATTCAGAGTATTCAAATATTTCATTAAAAGTATAGTTAGAGTTTCACGTGGTTATATTGATTTGATTTAACTTGATAAAAAGCATCAGTTTTTGGTGGCCAAAATGCTTTGCGTACCCCGCCAGATTTTTCCAACATACATGTGAAACGTTTAGGTTCAAATAAATAAGAAGGTGTAGGAAGTATTCTGTTTAACGATGTTTTCAACAAGGGATCTCGAGCTTGGCTGGTAATCGTTTCACGGCGCATTTCAATAACTTCGGTACGATGGCCGCAAACTAACTGTAATAAATCTGAAGAGATTTTATGAAACTCCCTTACACCTTAAGACTTAAGTTACCGTTAGTAATTTCTGTGTTTTTAGCCCATGAAAGAAGATTACGGAAACCATTTAGTAATGCTTCTTGCTTTAATATGTAAGTTGGCTGCATATGCTTTATCGGCATAAGACAAATAACGTAAGGTGTCATATATTTTGCCTCTTCATTTGCTTCCCAAGTCAATGAAACCTGGAGTATGATTATATAGCTTCTGTATCAGCGTACCCACTTCTGACAATGAGGTACTATTGAAGCGCTGAACGTCATTTAACATTTTTAAAAAGTTGTCTGGCGTTTTCAAAACGGGAGATTCCTTCAATTTCGTTTCGATATTAAAAATGAAGTTATCATTTGAATTTTCTTTGTGAACATCGAAATATTGTTCACGAGTACCCGTAAGATCACAATAAAGATCTCCACTGACCCCAAAAAAAATTAGATTCAACGTCACGATATGTTTTATTATAGTTATTAGATGTAATAACATGTTTCCGAAGTTACCCAATTTCTTCAATAGTTTATCTATCGTATGACTAGAGTGTCAAACACGTTTATTTTTCTTACGCCGCCGATGACATTGAGATCGCTTACCTAGTTTATTATTTGAAGAGGGTGAGCTAGAAGAACGAAGTCGAACTATTACTGCTGCTTCGATACCTTTTACGAGCCTCTCCACTTGGACCAGCCACAGGCTCGGTAGCCATGGGAACGGAAGTATCAAAATAAAAAATGAAGTTACGTACCATAAATTTATAAAGTCAACTATTTTTGCATTAAAATATTTCATCAATTTGTTCAAACCAACAATAATTAAATGTAGGTAGTTTAATTTTTTATACTAGAATTATTAAACAATGTACAAATTAAAATATTTCATCAATTATTCAAACCAACAATAATTAGGTAAATGGAGGTACTTTAACTTTTTATACTAGAATTTTAAGTAATGTACAAATTTAACTAGTACTTAAATGTTAATATAACTTAATGATTCGAACGGAAAATTCCGTTTAAAGAGAAAGTTAACATGTTCAGTACCTTACTGGTGGTTAAATTAGTCGTATTCACAATTTCACAATTTCTTGGGATTCAACACTTTTAACTATTAACACAATCAATTTAAATATATTTTACTTTAGAACGTTGATCGTCGCAAGGACAGAGCCGCTTTACGCTCAAGTTGCTTCGGGAGAATGAAACGCCAATGAATAAAAAATCGGTGCTACACATTTTATGAACTAAAAATGGCGACCCCGATCACCAGGTGACGCCACTGGACCGGATATCACATCGATAAAAGTAAGAAAACTGGTCAAAAACGACGAAACCGGAAATGCTATCTCTCAATGTAAAGCTTCCAGTGACGGTCATAGAACATAGAATCAAAATAAAATATTAATGATTTTATTGTCTTTCCCAGGTTAAAATATTCATTACTCCAATAATCTTCAGGCCATAGGAGTCGTTATTGAAGAAATTCTTATCTCTGTATCCGATAGTAAGTGACAAACTTGCTCTCGCATATGCAGCCATAACTTACGGCATATTAAAGCAAAAAGAAGCATTACTAAATGGTTTCCGTAATCTTCTTTCATGGGCTAAAAACACAGAAATTACTAACGGTAACTTAAGTCTTAAGGTGGAAGAGATATTTCAAAAAGGGGAGTTTCATAAAATCTCTTCAGATTTATTACAGTTAGTTTGCGGCCATCGTACCGAAGTTATTGAAATGCGCCGTGAAACGATTACCAGCCAAGCTCGAGATCCCTTGTTGACACACGAAAACCATCAGCTCCATCGCGTGAAACTCTATATACTTTTAATGAAATGTATATGCCAATGCGCATGCATACCGACAACAAACAACCTTCGCGAGGTGGGCACTATAAATTCAAACATCAATCCAGAGGACAGTACTCCAGGTATCAGTACGACAACCATAATATTAATGGAAGGGGTTCATTTCACAACCAACGCTTGCAACCTGAGGTTTCAAGACCCTCAAATGCTCCGAGAGTGTTCAAAGGAAAAAGGTTTAAGCAATGACTCGACACCGTTTCGAGCAGGTCAGCTAGTTCTCTATCTGACGCAGTGGCAGGAGATGAGAGCACCAGAAATTATAATAAAATTGATTCAAGGGTATCGCATACCTTTCTTTCAAAAACCTCCGCTTGTTTATAAAGACCCTTTTCAAACTCCTGGCTCAGAGATTATGTCGGAGATTGTACAAAATATGAAGAAACAGGGTATTTTAAAAGATGCTCCAAATGCACCAAGCTTTATCTCTCCTCTATTTCTGGTGCCAAAATCCGACGGCTCACTTTGGCTGATATTCAACCTCAGGGCGCTCAACGAGTATGTGATAGCAAAACCTTTTCACTTAATAAACATAAATCGAATTCCAGATTTTCTTCAACACCAGGACTGAATGTGCAAAGTGGACTTGTCTCAGGCCTATTTTCATTTGCAAATAAAAGAATCACAAAGACGATTCCTTCGCATTATATACAACAAAGAATTACTAGAAATGACTTGTCTTCCATTCGGCCTAAGTTCGGCTCCGAGAATCTTTTCTATACTCACAAATTGGTTAGCGCAATCGCTAAGAGAAAAGTACAATATAAGAATCCTAGTTTATCTGGACGATTTCTTAATGATGAATAATGAATAATGATGTGCTCAAAATGTTTGCACGCTACAGGAACATGTAGAACTTGCAGTAAAAACCTTACAAAAATTGGGATGACAAATAAACTTCGAGAAATCGATTCTTTGTCCGCAAAAGTGTATAACCTATTTAGGAGTACTTTGGAATCCTTGGGAAAACCAAAAATCTCTTCCGGGAGAAAAAACAGTCAACATCACGTTAATCAAAAAATTAAGTCGTGGCCTAGAGAGAAAAAAGCTAAGCTTAAAGGAATTGCAGAGCATAATAGTAGGGGTCTTGAATTTTGCCAGTTTTGTTGTTCCAAGAGGCCGACTCCATCATCGAAGCTTATTAATGTTTATGAACACTGTATTAAAGCAACCACAGAAGATGCACACTTTATCAGAAGAAGCCCGCCAAGAGTTGAAGTGGTGGATTCACAATTGCCAGTCGTCAACGCCCCTACATTACTCTCCAATAAAAAAAATCTTAGCTACAGATGCATCGGACCAAGCGTGGGGAGCACAAAAGAACAATATGGCTCTCTCGGGCACTTGGAGAGAGGAAGAGCAAGGTATTCATTGCAATCAAAAAGAAATATTGGCCATACTTTATGCACTTCAAAGTCAAGTCCAATTATTGCGTCAGAGCTCGATCCTTATACAGAGCGACAAGACTGCCGTCACTCTTCGAAAAGAAGGAGGCCGAAATCAAAATCGTTAATGGAAATAACCTACAAGATTTTGAATTTGCTGGATCGACATCAAATACATTTCAGTATACACTATATCCCGGGCATAAAACAACCATGCTGACCACTTATCGCTTCATCGCCATCCTCCGAATGGCACCTACCGCCGTCTTGTGGAGACGGTGTTTGTAAATGTGGAACCCCGATGATAGATCTGTTTGCATCCAAGATGGCTCATGTAGTGAACAATTATGTATCGCGAGATGAGAGATACTGCTCTATTTCACGACGCGTTCAGTACTCCATGAAACTACCCGCTTGCGTGGGTATTCCCCAACCCTTCTAGTTCCTAAAGTCTTAACCCACCTGAATCAATCGACAGGAATATTTTGTTAGTCGTTCCCAGATGGAAAGATATACTGGCTCGCGGACCTCAGTTCGGGCACCGCACCAATGTCATTGAAAACCTACAGAATCACCTAGTCGACACATCAACTGACACCCACCCTGAATGTGGAAAACATCATACCTGAGGTGTGAAAATGGGGGGTGGTCTAAGGAGGTAGAAACATGGAACACTGAACAACCAAGTTGCTTAAAAATTCATGGCGAAAGTCTACTTGAAAACTTATGAGCTACTTTGAAAGCTTGGAAACGCTGGGTTTCATGGTCTTATAACAAAAAGGTTGATTCTAAAAACCCCACGGGTTCACAACTAGCGCAATTTTTATCAGATTTATACTTAATCCATGGCTTGACATATAATACAATACTTTTACATAAGTCTGTATGTACTCTGTGTAACGTTGAAAATACAACTTATCTAAGTTCACACGTTCTCGTAAAGCATGTACTTAAATCAATTTTCTGAAAATCCGAAAGAGTCTAAACCACCTACTTGGAATGTTAGTGAATTAATTTCATTTTTGACCGCCTACAGAGTAGATTCCAACAATATTTTACAAACATCTCGGCATACCGCAATTTTATTACTTATATACTCGGGTAGACGTTCACATGAGACGTTGACGTTACTTAGAGTAGATCCTAATCACTGCATAAAGTCTGAAGATAGTATAATATTTTGGGCTGAATTTGGCTCAAAAACTGATCGAAGTGATTATAGACAATCTGGGTGGAAATTTGTGGCAAATAATAATCATTGAAACCTAAATCCTCTGTTCTGGATAGAATAAACTATGACATAATTAAATGAAAGACGCAGACAATATGTGTAAAAAATAATGATAACAGTAAGGACTCATTATTTTCACCTACACTCTATGACAGTACCTTAACAAAGAATATTAACTTAAAAAGTAATTTAAATATTAATAAAAATAAAGTTATTATGTATTGTGATGACATAGGCAAAAATTTGGGCACAATGTTAAATAACTGTTTAAAAGGACATCAGGTTAGTAATTGTTGTATGCCTGGAGCATCCTTTAGTCATATAATGAATAAAGTTTTAAGTAGTAAGTTTTGCCCTAATAGCACATTAATAATTTTGTTGGGAGAAGGGCAATGTAAACAAAACTCAATTATTAAAATATATTGATCATCTAAATACTTTAAATGTACATAAAATTATCTTGTTTATATTGCCTTATACAGGGTTGGCCACAGGAAAATAAAATAAGATACAATTTAAATTTATTAATGAATAACTTTTCATTTAATAAATAATATAAACTTGACATCTAATTGTTATAATTATAATAATATAATTAATTTAATAGACATAAATAATTTAATTAAGAAATTTTTGACTAGAGATAGGTATTACCTATCCAAATATATTTAAGACAGACAGATAAAAAATGCTATCTTATTGTTTATATATTAACTCAGCCAAGGACTTGGCTACACCGACATCCTTCTTTTGAGCAGTGTAATGACTTATGTAATTTGGAATCAACCAAGTAATTTAAATTAGAAAATGAGACAATAGAGGTAACTCTAGCAGTTATAATAATTTAAATAATTTAGAATGTATTACAAAACCTCTTATTGTATGACTCACAGAGTGATAATAAAAATTGTTTACACCTGGTGCATCAGAATATACAAGGCATGATAGGCAAAGAGCTAGAAATTGAATTGTTCTTAGCATAATATTCATATTTTATGTATTACTGAACATTGGTTAAAAGCTTATAACATAATGTTTAATTTCAGTAATCACCAGGTGGCTGTCTGTTCAATAGAGAAACGGTTTTAAGAGGTGGCTCGTTAATATTAGCTAAAATTATTATCATGTAAGGAACGTAAAGATATTGTGAGCTCTGTTGAGCGAACTGTAGAAATGGCTTGTGTTGAGTTTGAGCACCTTTGTGTGCGTCTACAGACCCCATGTTCTATATACAATACTTTTGAAAAAATTATGGAGGAAGTTTGTTGTTAATAAACAGAATAAATCTGTTGTAATATGTGGAGATTAATATCAATCTCCTAGAAGCCTCCACCAATATTAAATTTAGATCATTGTTTAAATCTTATGGTCTTTTAATTTATTTTAGAGCCAACGCGTATTATTGAATGTAGTGCAACATGTAGATAACATTTTACAAATGTTAAGCCGTTGCATAAATGTATAATTCAAAATTGAGTTCTGATCACTGTGACAGTTAGTTTCGTTACCTTATGTTCACAAAAAGCAAGTAGATGAGAAATTGTGTTTGTTCCTGTAAATGCTAGTCGTGGAGAAGTAGAAGTAACATAGTGAAGAAACTTCCATCACTTTCATACCAAAATGATCCTAATTTTTATATGGAACAGTGTTTAAACTTATTTGCAGTGAATTTGATAATATTTTTACTTTAAACGTTCTCCTTGAACAGTCGGAAGGCTTTCAATGAATGGGGACAGTAGGAGTCCATAAGAGAGACAAAGGTTATATGAACTTTACCATGAAAGGTCATATAACCCTAAGCGTCGAATTTAGGAATATGTTAAAAATATTCAAAATATTTAAAGGAGTGTGCCCAAAGCCAAGTTCTGCATTTGAGCAACAAAATTAAGACGGCTTCTAATAAAATTAAAATGACGTGGAGTATAATTAATAGTGAAACTGGTAAGGTCAACTCGCAATTCAAACTACGGTTGAGTTTTAACAACAAATTAACGGAATCAGATCAGGATGTTGCAATGGTTTTGAGAAGTATTTTACGGATATTCCGATCTTAACCACTATGTCACTGAATTCTCTCCTGCCGTCGCCGAATCATTATGCTTAAACAAAATGTAAATGCGTGTACAAAGACATTTACATTTCATAAAATATCATCAAAAGATATTGTAAAATATTTTAAAACTATTGATGTTAAGAAAACTGCGGAGCTGGGCATTTCCAAAAGTTATTATGTCTATAATCGATATAATCGCGCCTCAACTAGCTATTATTTTTAATACTAGTATCGAATATGAAGCTTGATTTGATGAAGCATAGTATTTACTATGCTTCATCAAATCAGGATCCTTTATTTAAATCTGTAGTACATTAGACCCCGCCAATTTTAGACCCATTTCTGTACTGCCAACACTAAGTAAAATTTTGAAAAATTATTCTTGATCAAATGTTAATTTTTTAATGTTATTACTTACTTCATAAAATCAATTCGGTTTCACAAGGGTCGCTCGACAACTGATGCTGGTGTTGAGCTGATTAATATATTTTCAATGCATGGGAATTCACAGGATGCTTTGGGTATATTCTGTGACCCATCCAAAGCCTCGATTGTGTTCACCATGAAACATTAATCAGGAAACTACAACACTACGTGTAAGAAGTAATGCTCTTAAATTAATTGTTTCATATTTAAGGCAGAACTCAAAAAGTTGTCATTAATAGTATGAGCTCTTCCGTCGATAGTACAAATGGGCGTGCCTCAAGGCTCAATTTCGGCCCTTTCTGTTTCTTTTTATATATTAATGACTTACCTACATAGTAGGGGATAACCATAATAGTATTATTTGCTGATGACACTTCATTAATTTTCAAAACGAAAACGAAATTATAAAATAAGACGAAGTAAATAATGCTATATCTAAATTAGTAAATTGGTTTAATGTTAATAACTTGCATTTAAATAGCACTAAAACGAAATGTATGAAGTTCGTGACTCCAAATGTCAGACAATTAAATACTAATGTAATTTTAAATGGGAGGAACTGAGTCTTGTCGATACCACCATTTTTCTTGAATAACACTAGACGCGAAGCTTCAATGGAGCCCCATATATCAAAGTTAGCAAGCAGACTTAGTTCTGCAGCATATGCTGTAAAAGATTAGAAATCTTACCAGTGTGGAAACAGCTAGACTTGTTTACTTTAGCTATTTCATAGCATAATGTCCTATGGTATTTGCTATGGGGACACGCAACTGACACTGAAATTATATTTGTTTTACAGAAGGGCCATAAGAGCAATCTATGATTTAAAACCTAAAGAGTCGCTCAGACAAAAATTTAAGGAAATTAATATATTACTCTTGGCCTCTCAATACATTTATGAAAATGTAATGTACGTACACAAAATAAAAGTAGTTATACAAAATAAGTGATATTCATTCTGTAAATACTAGGAACAAACACAAGCTAGTAGTACTAGTTACTGACTCCACTGAGTCAGTAATTCATTCTTGGGGCGATGTATACGCTTACAACAAAATCCCAGAAAATATACAAAATTGACCTGCCAAAATTCAAAAACTTTATTAAACATAGTTTGTATAAAAGGGTTATTATAATGTTAAGGAATTTATGGATGATAATAACCCCTGGGAATGAGGTGTTCATGCCAGGCTGTTTCTAATTTGTTTTGTGTGGTTAATTGTAATATACATGATTGTAAGCTGTTATTTAAAAAAAAAGTCCTGCTGGTTTCTTGCTGGTTCTTCCCAGGACAGAGGTTTTTTTCGAACCAGTGGTAATTAGACAAAAAGACTTTCAATAAGTATTATTTATAATCATATTGAATAAAAAGTTTCTGTTTCTGTTCTGTTTCAGTTCTGCACAATCTTCTAACCCATTTATTACACTTAGAGGTGCAGCTAAGTCCGCTTCACGTACAGTCATTGCGGCTGGGTAAAACTATTTTCCAGGAAGCTGGCATTTCTGCAACACCAGGAAGCATCCGATTTGCAGTAGCTTCAAAAGTTGGTACGACAATCACCCACTGACGAAAATTTTGGCTCGTGGTAATTGGCAATCAGCCAATACTTTTAAAAATATTACAGAAGAGAAGTGATTAACTGTAGTGATCCGACAAATGTTTCAAATTGTTTTACTCCTTAAATTGATTATAATTATATTAATCTTGTACAATTAATGTTATTAGTATGGTATAAAAAGTTAATTTTAATATCTTAAATCTAATAAATTATTGTGATTAATTATACTGTGTAATTATTAATACTATTATCACATTGGCGTTCTTAAACAAATGGCGTCACTGGCGACAACAAACAGAAATATCAAAGCTTCCAGTGACGGTCAAGGTTTAATAGAAGCGTTTTACCTGAAATAAAACGCATATTAAAATACTTACCTCACTGGAAGCTTTAATTTAATTCTGCCTGGTGAAAATTGTGCCAATGAGCAAAAATCGGTGCTATACATTTTATGAATTAAAATGGCGACCCTGATCACCAGGTAACGCCACTGGACCGGATATCACATCGATAGTAAGAAAACTGATAAAAACGACGGAACCGAAAATGCTATCTCTGTTGAACCAAAATTATAATCTCATTTAATGTCTATTCAAATGTTTTAATCCGCCGTCACTAGATGGCGTTCGCAGTAAGATAAACACGCCAGCATATCGGTATTGTAATATAGTATAGGGTCCGCTTCGATTTATTGAAGATGATGCTCTTTATTATACTTCCGTTTTATTTATTTCCTAAACGCGAGTGCAAGTATCGAGATCTGGGAGGAACTTGTTCAGTCCTTCGTAGTCGGATCTAAGTGAACCATCCGTCCGCGCGTAATTCGCACTAGAAACCAGAGGTGGATCGCCTCGAAGGTGCCCACTGTGAACGACCTGCTAGGTCGTATTACCAGTTGGTTGGTGGTGCAGTGGTGCCGGAAGCAAGCACGAAGTCCGCAGCCACCAACCGAGGAGCAGTAGCGACGGGAGGCAGAGAAATCCAAGGCAGTCGCAACAGGGGTGACGTCATCATAACATCGCATCGGGACAGCATAGCGGGTGACGTAGTCATCGACGTCACGATATACGACCAGTGACGTCACGAATCGAAGACAACAGCGAAGGTGATCAACTGCGAAACTAAAGTGGAATTAATGGTTTGAAGACAAAACTGTGAGTACAATTTTGTGTTTAATATCAGTGCAGCAAGTTGGAAAACTCAAAATTTGTATTAAGAAAATTGGGACTTAGAGATTTTAAGAATTTTAACTTGCATAGTAATAAAAGTAGACTTGTAAAATTTACATATTAAAATATTAACTTAGAATAGTTTTGATAAAGTGAACGAACGGGGAACCTATGCCCGATTCGCCCTAATATACTTAGTGTCAAACACTTGTAAAATTTTAAAATTTATTGTGAATTTAAAACATTAAAATATTTTAGCTTCCATTAGCACAATATTTTCAAATATAAGTAGACTTATAAAATTTTGTATACTTAAATATTAACTTAGAAAAGTGAACGAACGGGGAACCTACGCCCGATTCTGCTCGAACATACGAAGTTTCAAACACAAATTTTAACTCTTTATCTTAGACTTAGAAAATTTCATTCATTTCATATTTGTAATCTTTATTTTGTGAATCAACTAATTTACATAATGGCATCTTTAATTAAAAATCAGCTTGGTCAAAGGCAATTATAGAAAAGGCTTATGAAAATTTTAAAAGTCTCCTAAAGACAGATTAGTTAAGGAATCATACTTACAAACTAGATTAGAAACGCTAGAAGCTCAATGGAACACATTTAATGATACACATAGAAAATTAACTGCAGAAGCTACAGACGCTTTACTCGAAAATAAATATTTTACACACGACATGTACGAAGTAATTGAAGAAACATATATTAATTAAGTCAGAATTAAAGGAATATTTAGCCTTAGTAAAACCAAAACCTAGTTCTTCAGCTATTTCTAACATTTATGAAAAGAATGAAAACAATGTAAAATTGCCAAAATTTCCATTCCTAATTTTTCTGGTGTATATCGGAATGGATAACTTTAGAGATCTATATGTTTCATTAGCATACAATTCATCACTGATAACGCTCAGAAAATGTACTATCTAAAAGCCCATCTTACCGGTGAAGAGACCAACTGCCGACATATTCCAGTTGCAGCAGCTAATTATATGGAGTCTTGGTCAACCTTAAACAGTAGATATAATAATATAAAAATACTTGGTAAACTGTTTACTGAAACGTTTTATTAACTTACCTAACATTGTAACTGAATCTTGTAGCAATAAAAGATGTTCTAGATGTAATGAACGAAACGTTGAACGGTTTAAAACTTTAAACATAAATGTAGACACTTGAGATGCTATAGTTATTTACGTAATTTGCTCAAAATTAGATCCTGAATCTCTGAAAGGTTAAAGTAAAATTAGCAGCATGGACGAATTACCCACTCTGAGCCAATTGTGTCAGTATTTGGAATCTCGTTTCAGGTCTCTAGAGTTTTAGATACTAGCAAAATACCAAATCAAATATTTCAACCCATAGACCCAAGGTATTGCACGCTTTACCAACAACGACGCTATTGTAAAGTCCAGTTGTTCATACTGTAAGAAAGGTGATCACAAAATTTCTAACTGTAGGAATTTTTCAAAATTGATTACGATAATCGACACAATTTTATTCAAACAAATAAACTCTGTTTTAACTGTTTAGGCCGCAATCACTCTGCCAGTATTTGTCGTTCCAACAATAAATGTCGCATATGTAAACATAAGCACCACTTTGCTGCACCCTAAGTCTACCTCAGAATCTCAAAGTAGTGGATGTTCCAAACCAGATCTTGCATTCGAAGTCAATGCCAAGGTGTCTGAAATTAAGACATCATTAGAAAGTCCCAAAACCGCTTCAACCACATATCAGCACATTTCAAAACAAATTGCAACCAATCAAATTTTGTTAGCAACTGCTCTTGTTAATGCTCAAACAAGAAGTGGCGATGCCTGATAAGGGCTCTGTTAGATCATACATGTCAGGCAAGCCTGCCAGCATCAGAGTAAAGTGTAACCACTCATCATCTACATTGAATTTTATATTCTCAATTTATGTGCTGACATTATTATATTAACATAGTCTTCCATGGATAAACTATTTTCCAAATTGGTATTTATTAATTTCTTAACAAACCCACTTTTCTTGTTAATCCACCTTCCTCGAATGCCCTAGCCAAGTTTTCCAAACCTGTTTAGCATTTTCTGCCTCTTGAATATGAACATATAATATTGTCCATGTTCATATATTTATTTATTTATTTCTACCTTGTCTTTACAGGCGTACCCATACGACAAAGTAGGCAATATAAACTATCTAATTTAATAAGGACAGAACACAACTTATCTACTATTATAACATTGTATAACCCAATACATAGGTATGACGAGGTAGTTCGAGGTAGTATGTAATTGAAATGAAAATTCAATATACAGGCAAAACCAAATTTATTAAGAGCCTTAAGAGCCTGAGGTCATTAAACAAAAAACAGTTCAACTGCGCGAAGCAACACACAACCAGCGCCATCTATGATCGCGCTTAGGAACCAAAATCACTAAACATTCGCCCACCAAGGACGATATAAACAGAATCGTCCTTAATTAACATTAACATATACATAAAACAATAAAAGTAAACCGCCCACCATGCAACTATACCAAAACAAAGTAAGTAATCTATATTTACCCATTACAAATAAAATATATTTTATACCCCAAGGTAAGGAAGTACAGTAAATATTTTATTGGTCAGCAGTTAGTCCAGTATCAATTGGAAGTATACAGAGCTTGATACTGGTCTCTTGATAACTGTATTTTTAGTTCGCAAAGTGACTACACGCGTGATGTTATCAGTTCCTGGATGTTTAGCTATCACACGACCAAGGAGCCATTTACATGGGGTGTAAGTCATTCTTTATTAACACTATATCTCCTAACTGTGGTTCAGGTGTTTGGTGAGACCATCTGTACCTATGTAAAACTGGTTATTCTGTAACCATCGTCGCCAAAACTGTTGCATCAGCTTGAGTGAGTTGCCACCTACGTAAACTGCTGATGTTTCAAAGTTGTTGTCTGGTAAATCAACGGTTCTCCCACCAAAAATGGCCGGGAGTTAGTACTCCCATGATTCGGGGTCAGTCCGAAGTTGTGTTAGAGGTCTTGAATTCAGGCAAGCCTCAATCTGAATCAAGACTGAAGACAGCTCTTCGTGTTAAGGTTGTGTCTGATAACATTTGTTATGTGTCTTCACTGACTTAATTCCGGCTTCCACAAGCCTCTAAAATTCGGTGACCGTGGCGGAATAAAGTGCAAGAAGTGCCATGAAGCCAAGGAATCTGCCACTTTTCTTAAGATTTCTGAGCTTTCAGATGCAAATAGTGTGCGCAACTCTTAGCGGCTCCACGAAGTTTGTGCCGTTGTCGCTCCAAATATCGGTGCAGAGCCCACGGCGAGCAACAAATCGTTTGAACGCGCTTAGAAATCCTTCGGTTGTAAGATCACCAACAACCTCCAGATGAATTGCCCTAGTCGCCATACACAAATAAAAATACAAATGTATCCCTTATATGATTTGTATCTCTTCCTTTGTAGTCCGTACGTTAATGGGTCCAGCGTAATCAATTCCACAGCATTTAAATGGTTTAGAAGGTGTTACTTGGCAGCTGGAAGCTGGCCAATTAAAGGCGGTGCAGATTTTGCCCTGTCCTTGAAACATGTCACACATTTTCTGACATGTGATTTGGTCAACAATTTGGAGCCTAAAATCCAGTATTTGGATTGCAAGTATGTAAAGCTGCTGACCTCCATGTAGTGTTTGTGGGCATCAGCGACAATTAAATCCGTTACAGGCGATTTTAGGAAGCGAATCGGATGCTTTTTGTTTGTGTCCAATTGGGATTTTTCCAGACGTCCTCCCACCAGCAGTCCTACTTCATCTACAAACGGATTTAAAGGTTTAGGGGACCCTTGATTTTATTCGGTCGTTAGCTTTTAAAAGCTCAAATTCCTTTTAAAATATTCCTGTTGGCATTGTCTAATACAGGTGTCAGTAGCCTGTTTTTATCTTGAGCTGTAAGAAGTTATGACGATGTTCAGACTTATTTTTACCACACAGGAAACGCCTGCAATAAGCCACTACCTTACTAGCTTAGTCCATGATGAGTATTTGTCCCAAATGAATTGATCCACCTCAGTAAAGTGAACCTTTCTCATTTCCAACTGAGTTTCATCTGTTTTTGGTTTAGAATATTTTACTATCTTTTCCTGATGAAGCGGTGGACCATGAAACACAAAGTATTTTTCAATAAATCTGATGGATTTAGCCCTTCGATGCGCAGTCAGCAGGATTCTGACTGGATGAAATATGTGACCAGTGATTCGAATCGAGAGTACTCAGAATTTGAGACACGATTACCAACAAATGTCTGCCATTTGCTTGGATGTCCTCTCAACCAGGCCAAAACCACTTGAATCTGACCAAGCATGAATATGCGACCTTTCAATGTTCAACACTTCAGACACCTCCTTCAAAAGCTTACTTAATAATGTTGCTCCACACAACTCCATTTTAGGAATTGGTATTTGTTTAATTGGTGCTACTTTTGTTTTGCAGGTAACCAAGCTGACGTAAATATTTCCATCCGAATCAACAACTCGCAAATACACTACTGCACTATACGCAGCATTCGAAGCATCTGCAAATCCATGGAGTTCTCACTTCATCGTCAGCTTTGGTTTTCATCCAATGAGGCAACTTGAAGTGTTTTAAATTTTCTAACTGATTCCGGTAAGTAATCCATTCATTGAGTATTACGTTTGGAAGTTCTTCGTCCCAATTTATTCCTGCCAGCCACAATTTTGATTAAAATCTTGCTTTGATTATACATGGGGCAAGCCAACCTAAGGGTCATAATCTAGCTATGTCTGACAAAACCTTTCTTTTGTTACAGGTCCTGTCTGCGGTGGAAGTCATCGTGTACTGAAACTGTCGGTTCCTCGATTCCAGGTTAGTCCTAAAAGTTTAACTATCTCATCTGTTTTAAAGTTAATCCCTTCTCCTATATCCTTTCCTTCTTCCTTCTTTTAACCTTTCCAGTAGCTCACTATCATTTGTCATCCCTTGAAGTTCAAACCTCCTTTTTAACATTATGTTCAATTCTATATCTCTGTAATCCTTCCACTGTTTGACAGCCTGAGAGCAAGTCATCTACATAAAAATCACTAACTATTTTTTTAGCTGTTTCAGGATACAGTGCATCTGTCACGAGCCAGTTGTTGCAGCGTCTTTACAGCCAAATATGGTGCTGAAGCTGTTCCAATTGTTAGTCGCATAAACGATATTCCTGTATATTTGTCTTTGATTTTCTAGTAGCTTCTGCGTTTTCTTTATCCTCATCCTCACCATTCCACTGATCACACCATAACAACTGTTGATAATCTGTATCTTGATCAGCCACCTTGACTTGACGGTACATCTTAATGATGTCCTGCCAAGTAGGGCCTTCCACCTTATCAGTAAGTTCCTTAATTCCTAGTAGGGTGGCCCTATCATAAGAGCATCATTTAGGAGTTACCATTTTGATCTTTACAAGATGTATCGAATACGACCTGAATTGGTCGTCTTTGTCATCCCTAATGACAGCGTGATGTGAAGAAAGAAAGATTTGTTTCTGTTTGTTCTTCTGGAACGATCTCCATATGATTTAAGTCTTCATATTCTTCGACTACCTTAACATAGTTCCTTTTCAAAGATTCGTTTTATTGAATCTAGATTCTAATAATTCAGCCCTTCTGCGATTAATTTAGAATTCTCAAACTCGACTTTGTTGTTTAAATGCAAGCCACCCATATAACGGCCTCTGTTTTTGTGCATAGACGTTGTTTGTGCATAAAATCTCTTCACACTTTTCTTCTTCCTGCGATAATATTTTAATTGACTCTGGGATCAGCTTCCATTTCCCAAAATACCTTGACGTAATCATCCGTCAAAGCATGCATTACAACGACGTGGTTGCTTTGGATCTGTTGTGTAAGAAATTATCCAACCCAGAAAGGAACTTTGTGCTACTAATGACCCTTCTGATCCCCTTTTGATTTGACCTTGTATATAGAGGTGTACTTGTCCGTATACCTCTGCACCCAACAAAACATCAATTTTATTAGGAGTGTGGTATTGTGGGTCAGCTAAGCATATGCCACTTTCATTTATTCACTCTAATTCAACAACCTTTTTACTAGGAAGAAAAGAGGTAATAGACTTGAGAATGTAAGGATGAACCTTCTTACCATATATTTAACAGCAATGTTGTCGTTACCTCCAATCCGGATATACGCCCCTACAGACATCTTCTAAGACCCAAGTACTTGCAACTGCTCTGTGACAAAAGAGGCTTGGGAGCCTTGATCAAGCAGCTCGGATTAAATGACGCTCTCCATTGGATGACTCTGCTCAACCAGAGCTGTAGCTAACAGAATCTGACTTTGAACCGGCAACTGATTCGATGGAAGCACGTGATAACAGTGTTGCTTTCACTTAGCTGGATGACGCCACTATCTTTTAGTGGATGAACCCTCAACATCCTCACCAGACAGAGAAACGAAAACCTTATTAGACCCTTGAGCACTAGTAGAACCACTAGACACATCACCAGACCTACCTGAACCTTCATCATGAGACATTTTAGGATGAAGCATCGAATGATGTTTACAAATTCTACAGCTTAGCATTTTGGCATACCTAATATGGATGATGAACAAAACAATTGAAACACAAACGGTTCTTTTCTCAATTAAACTTCTACGGTTATCTACGTCTTCCTTGGCGAACTTTTGACAGTTACCATTTTGTGATTGTCATAACAGAATTCACATTTAATTTCAGTTGCGTGAAAACCTTAGGTTTATTAACATTTTGTGACTGAACGTTTTGAGCCTTGTGACACACTGATGACTTAGGTTCCAGAAACTCTAAAGCACGATAACATTTCGTTAAAAGTCTTTAAATGGAGTGAACTTAGGAAGCTCGTCTAATTCACTGTTGTTGCATATGGATTTCCCACTTTTCTGAATCTACGCCAAGTTTATGGTTAACAAGTGTATAAGTATATCCCAGGAGCGCACATCGACTCCTATGTTTGTTAACGCACTTAAACAGTCAGTGGTGGTGTCAATCAACCTTAACATTTGTGCAGACTCACCGACAATTTTTTTGACTTAACAATTTTTGAGAATAGAATGACACAAGAATTTTATTGTTATATCTCGAATTTAATAATGTCCAACATCTCGTATAATTTGAATCAGCAATTGAATCTGCCTAAGAAGTTGTACACGGTTCACCAGACAAATAACCCTTTGAATGCATTTTCTGTACATAGTCTAACTGAGCATTACTATGCACTAATGATACAAACAAATCTCGGAATGGTCCATTCTGAATACTGCCCTGTAAAGGTAGGTATTACAATTCGAGGCAATTGAATTTTGTACTTGTGTTCAGAACTATTAGAATCCAAAACATTTGAAACAACTGTTACTGATTTTTCAAAGGTGTCCAGCACTTGTTTTAAAACTGTTTTATATTCTCATATACAACTCTTCAACTAATTCATACATATCATCTTTAAAATAAGTTAATTTCTATCAGTAGATGCTCTCACAATCTTGTCATGTATCATTAAACTTAGACCAAAGTTTATTTAGATTTCGTTATCTCTTTAGACCTTTTATAATTTATTAAAGCCTTTTCATACGATCATAAGAATCGACCTGCAAGTGAACTTAATCTTCCATTTTGAATCAAACTATTATTTAATGTCAATACAAATTTACACTGAGTTTACCTTGAAACACAAGTTACAGAAAATTCCTAAGAAAATTACAAGTGTTTTCGCATTTGTTATGTTTCCAAAAATCGGGCATAGGTTCCCGTCTTTGCCAAATTTCCTTAAAATCTAACTGTTAATGTAAACAAACTACTAAATTATTCAAGTCCAAGTAATGTCAAAATTTTACTAAGTTTCAATCTTCTAAGAAATAAAGTTCAAATTTGCAACTACTTTATTGTAAACACTGCTTGATTTCATATTTTCAAAGTTAATTTTTTGTAAATAAGGTTCAAATCACTCACAATTTATCCTGGTTTCACCTCAATGGACTGTAGTTGATGACGTACAAAGCCGTTACGCCCGCACTCATCCCTCCTCCGCTCGTAGTTGTTCCGCTTTGCTTCCTGACAGGCACCATCACTCCCGGCACTGTCTGCAGGTAATTGCCTCCTGCAACCACCGCTGCTGAACTTGGCTAGTTTGCGTAAGCAATCCACTTGCCCAGCCAAACCTCTTCAAAAACTGAATCTTGTTAATCCACTATCCTCGAATGCCCTAGCCAAGTTTTCCCAAACCTGTTTAGTATTTTCTGCCTCTTTGAATATGAACATATAATATTGTCCATGTTCATATATTTATTTATTTCTACTCTCTGTCTTTACAGGCGTACCTAATACGACAAAGTAGGCACATAAAACTATCTAATTTAATAAGGACAGAACACAACTTATCTACTATTATAACATTGTATAACCCAATACATAGGTATGACGAGGTAGTTCGAGGTAGGTATGTAATTGAAATGAAAATTCAATATACAGTACTGGCAAAACCAAATTTATTAAGAGCCTTAAGAGCCCGAGGGTCATTAAACAAAAAAACATTTCAACTGCGCGAAGCAACAGACAGCCAGCGCCATCTATGATAGCGCTTAGGAACTAAAATCACTAAACAAACATAATACATATAATGTCACTTCTGTGAATTCACCCAAGGAACAGCAGAATAAATCTACATCCTGAGCTACTTTATTTAGAGTGTGCAGCACTCGGGTCAGTGGGGCCTCCTTTAGAAGGTTGGTGCGTGTGCGCGGTATCGCGAACATTGGGGGCCGATTCCGACGCCACACGTACCTGTCCGGCACACACAGCATAGCCATTCGCAACAGCACCTCGTTATATATTTTCCACGCAGCAATTTAAACATATACGTTGCCAAACTTAACTCCCTCCTAACCTCCAGTTTGTTGCCCAGCACAAATAATGTTGGGTACATTAATGGGTAAAACGGATACACACACACTCCATATAATTTTAAATAAAGAAATCGAATGAACTTATTTTGTATCCGTTCCACCATCAATTTGTACTTAGCTTTATGCGGGCTCCATACAAAGCCATTACACTCTAGGTGACTTTTCACTAGTGCTTCATACAAGGTACGGACCGCAGCGAGATTTGTAAATTCCCGCGACTGACGCAACACAAATCCTAAATTTCGATACGCCTTCTTGCAAATCTTAAGAATTATTGGGTTCACTAATAAAGTCAATTTTGATCTGGCTTTTATGTCTTGTTTTATTGATTTTCAATCGGTGGGCACACTTTCATTTAATATGCAGTCATACAAATCTTCGTGTTGTAAGTAAGCTTTTACTGCAAAACTCCAACTAGCCCAATTATCTCTTCCTGTGAGTTTCTCAATTGACATCATTGAATTGTTATTTGGCATTTTTTTTTCAAATTGTTTCGTAGCGTCCAATAATAATATTAAAATAATGTGAAGCTGAAAAATACGTTTTCTCGAGCCGGTAACTAAGTGAGATTATGCACGGTTTTACATCACTTTATACTTTAATAACTGAACTCATCGATTTTTAAAATGGTCCACTACACGGTAGGTATAGGATCTGGGCCCATAACCAGATGAAATAACAGTAATTACTAAATTATTTGGTATAGTTCTCATAAAAGGCGCGACATGTTCGAAAAGAGGAAAGACATTTTTATTTCATTTTATATACCATAGAGTGCACAGAAATAGAGTATTATATACATAAAGTAGTACACTTGTCACACAATTACTTAATAATGCATTGCCTAATTAGTGCAGGCGTCCATACTCTCATCATTGGAGATTCCTATGCAGCTGTTCACCTCCTCCTGCTGCACAGTATCTAGTTTCCCGTTTCCTCCGGTTTCCAAGCGCACGGCTGGACACATTTCTGCACCCTAGCCTTGAAGCGATAGTGGTAGAAACACAACCTATTGTCACGAGAAGCAGCGCGTCCAGGAGTACGGCTGCAGCGACCTTGAGACTGCGAGTGGGCTCGGGTCCTCTCACGTCCGCGTGATTGAGACCGCGATCTGCCCATGGCCATTTTATCCAGTCGCTTATTAATCTTAGCGATTTTAGCAATGATGGAGGCGTTGCCTGACGAAGTCGATTCTACCCCTGCAACGCCGATAGGTCGCATCGTCTTCATAACCTGGTCTGCTACAGACGCTAGCATTTTAAGGTCTTTGATACCGGTAACCACCAGTATAGCACGAACTGCAGCCGGTAGGTGGTTCTGCCATACAACGCTCAAAGTATCGTCCTTGAACCGATCCCTGGCCAGGTCCTTCATTCTACGCAGCAGTTGGAATGAGCAATGGTCTCCTAGGTCCATCTCGCCAATGAGTTTGGTAGTTTTACGCGTTTCGGAGTCCTAGAAGATGGTGAGTAACGTTGACTTCACGGGTCGTACTTTCCCTCAGCTGGAAGATTCACCAGGATATCCGTGACTTGCTGTACGACATGCTTCCGCAGCTTGTATTTAGCAGCATCTGAGAGCTTCTGGTTGTATAGTACGGATTCGGCCTGTATGAACCAGGTTATCGGCTGATCCTCCCAAAATTCCGGGATTCTCGACGAAACCGTTATTTGAGATACTTCCGCTTCCGATTTGGACGTCATTTTCGACGTACTACACAGAAACACAAAAGAGCACAGCACTTTATCACGTTAGGCTTATATATTGAATCAGTTGCAGCTCCTGACTGCATAGGTGTATTAATTTTTCTTTTATGACCACGGTACGTGGCCATTAGGGAATCACGCGACAAGACGAGAGCACCATGTACACACTCGCTCTCTGTCTGTCTCGGGGTGTCTCGACGAGTGTGTACAGCCGGCATTAATGAGATTGCAGTAATTTGTATAATTATTTAATGAAATATAACAGACAAAACAAAAAATTCAGTGTTTATAAAACTAAGACTTAAAGTAAGATTTTACTTACTTATACTAGCTAGTATACAATTACTAAAATTATTTTGATCAATTATAGGCTTATTATAAAATTTTGCAAATGAACTACACCTATTAGTAGTCCAACCAGCAGTTTTTCTTATGTGGTCAATGTTAATACCACTGACTGACTGACATGAGCTGTAAAGAATAAGGTAGATATCTATGCCAGATTTTGACAAAATGTCCTTGATCCATCTAGCCAAAGTATGTGTTGATGCTGAATTGTGTGGTTTTTAAAAATTTATAAACAAGTTTTGAACAGACTGTCTTTTCGTTCTTTGTAAATAGTCTATTAAAGTTTGTGCTGGACATATACATACATTATCTGTAAAAAAGGTATATAGAGTAATGGTTGAAATTTATTATTTCTTAATGTTTTAATCAAATCCGGGATTCGAATTTTTACACCTGATGATACAATTTTGATATTTTCTATTTTAATAAAAACCATAGTTTGCAGTCTCTGAGCAGTAACTAACATTAATAGCATGACCAACTTCTTTGTTAATACTTCTAAAGATAAATTAATATTGGGAAAAAATTGGCTAAATATTCGATGACTTGGGCTGGCTGGATCCCATGTTTCATCATATTTTGGTTTGTTTGGTCTTATTATGTATAAACCATCAAAAAACCTCTTCATGTCTTCATGATTACCCAAATTATAATTAAAGCTGGTTTTATCGTCACGCCGCTAGATGCGCCTCTGGGGCAGCGTGCTGTCAACAGCGCGCGCTTGAACAGCAGTGCACTATAAAACGAGATTAGTACCACGCGTTCCGTTGCTGAGAAACAGTCGTGTACAAAATGAACGTTAATGCGGTTAGAGTACTGTTTACATTTTATGGAAAAGAAGGCAACAGCGATTTAGAAGAAGAGTAGTTGATCCTTATAACGCTACAAGGTTACTGAGAGGCGAACACGTAACATCTTTTTCCGATTTACAAGAAAATAATTATAAATTTTATAAATATTTTCGCCTATCAACAAGCAGCTTCGACGAATTACTCTGCAAGTTAGAGTTTTCTTTCTTTACGACGATCCAGCTTACGTTGCATTCCCATAACTCCTGTGGAAAAATTGGCGATCACTCTAAGGTAAGTGAAATAAAAGGATATTAAATAACTATAAATGATAATATTTATTTTGCTGAAACATGGTGGTGTATATATAATTTCCCCAAAATTGAATCTTAAGTAATTTAATAGACAAAATTTTAAAAATATCGGCAAGACGTCGACATATTGACTGTGTATCACGCCATGAAACCGTTGTTAGGGGGATATTCCACGGAGAGCGCACCATACTAACGTAAGTTTTGTAATAATTTTAAAACTAAATAATAAAATTGAATGAAATTTCACACACATGACGAATAGACCAAGATCTGTGTTTAGTATTATATTATACTGTGTTTTTAATCAATTTTAACTTTTTTTTTACAGTCTTATTTTAATCACACTCTTATTTTGTAGCTAATACTTAATCATTAAGGTCTTTAATGAGGATAGGCCGACAATTCAACTCAATACAGATGCAGATTTATAGAGCTAAGAAATCCATAATTTTTTTTGTTCTACGACAAAAATTGAAAATGTAATGACCTAATTACTAGCGAAGTTCACTGACTGGCCCACGATTGGCCCTATGACGTATGGCATTAATGAGATTTATCAGAAATTTTAAAGTCGTCCTAACGCGGAGTATTGTACTCGTATTTTCATACAAACTTTACTGACCTTAGATTTTCTTAGTTTTGGCTCATTGTGTAATTGCAATTTTGCCCAAAGAAAGTTGTCAAAATAATGAATGTCTGACTTACCTGTATGTCATGGATTTCTTAGCTCTATAAATCTGCATAAATCAACTAAAATCCTTACTGATCCTCATTATGAGTCTCATTCATAACATTCATTGATTCCACTATCGAGCTGTACGCAGCAGATGAGTGAGCAGAGTTTGAGTTATTATCGTCAGTTGGCGATATGATATTTGGAAAATCTACTGCAGATTCATAGAGCTGTTCAGGTATAGAAGTGGTAGAATGGTTATAATTAGGATATGGCGATGTTCAAGTTCTGTAATTGTATGTAGAATTTGCGTTCAGACTAGAATTAACATTATTTTCGGTGGTGAAAAAGCTAGGTGTCGAAGTCGTTGGAGGTGAAATCTCAATGACTAATCCTAGAACCTTTGAGCGAAATTGCAGCTTTGATAAGCATTTAAATTATTTAGAATTGAGCAAGACACTCAAAAATGACAAATCATCAGGACTTAGGTTGAAGTGGAAGTATTTTGGTTCAACAACGTTATTAATTTGTTTTCAAAATTTGATTGATCCGATTTCCGTTTATTTCTCCTCTTTTGATTCCATCTGGGAGTATCATTACTATTTTCTGTGTTTTTTTGTTGTCTGTGGAGCTGGGATGAAGTACTCAAGTTACTCGCAGATGTGGCTGCTTCATATGTGTCTCTAGTAGTCAAATCTTCAGATACGCTAGACTGATTATCGCTTAATGAATCAATGACTTCATTTTCTGAAGTATGATCAAGGAATGTCATTTGCTCGAAAAACAGATACTTCTTGTGTTTTGCAGCGCTTCCCGATGGCGTATTTCGCATATTCCTTTTTGTTCTGAAATAATTATCTCTTGCTGATTTCCATCGCTGGCGTACTTGTTTATCTGCAATAAAAACATATTTTTATGTACGTAATGAAATTTAATGAAAATACTTTTTTGTTTCAAGTTTTTGGCAACAGGCAGTACTTTCTCCGATTTATCCATCGCATACAGAATGGTAATTACTACTGTAGCTAATATAGTAGATGAAGTTTGTTCTGCTATATGGCCAAAACCTTCGTCATGAATGTATACCTGAACCAACTACAGAAATGTGGCAGCGCATTAGTGAAGAATTTAAATTATATGCAAATTTTCCAAATTGTTGCGGGGCGATAGATGGTAAACATATACGTGTAATAAATCCGGTAGGTGGAGGCTCTATGTTTTAAAATTATAAACATTTCTATTCTATCGTCCTTTTGGCAATGTGCGATGCGAACTATTGTTTTACCTATATTAACATTGGGTCTTGCGGAAAAAACTCACACTCTACAATATTTTTAATAGAGTTCACTTTTTCGAAAGTTACAGAATAATACAATGAGGTTACCTGGTATAAAACATCTGCCGGGCACTAATATAATACTACCACACATTAAAGTTGATGATGGTGTATTTGGTATGTCCAACCATGTGATGAGACCTTATGTGCGATCCAACATGACTCATAAAAAGAAGGTATTTAATTATTGCTTAAGTCGTGCTAGACGGTACATGGAGTCGACGTTTGGAATAATGTCCAACAAATTCAGTGTTTCATACTCCTATGAGTGTCAGTTTTCCTGTCGCAAAAAAAGTAGTTCAAGCCTGTTGCATATTGTATAATTTAATTAGAGTACGGGATGGCTACAACGTTAATGACACATTAACTATAACGGGAATGACTGATTTAATTGACCAACCAGATCATAGGTCAGGAAACACATTACGCGATATATTCGCTGATTACTTCGTATCACCCACTGGTAGCGTGTCATGGTAAGATAGGTAGGTCTGTATTTTGATTTTTTAGTTGATACCTACTTACAGCGAAATTCAATAAATAGAACGAAATGCATTGATATTGTCGTGCTTAGATTGATTACCTACCTACCCAATTAATATAGATCTGTGTTCTTATTTTTAGTTGATACCTACTCATGAAATTCAATAAATGAAAAAATTGTCGTGGTTAGATTGATTTCACTTACCATCTACCTGATTAATATTTTCTATTAGAATTTTGAAATTTATAAGGAACAAACGATTTCACTTAATTTTACACCAGGTAAAAGTCAGGTGTTTTTATTAAGTACCAGACAAATATGTAACAAGAATTATTTTATTAATAAATTTTTCTTACCTAAGTCTGTACCAAAATTTTTCCCTTTCTTCAGAAGATAACCTCATAATTACATTGAGGTAAGTTTTTATTAATCAACACACTAATTTATAAATAATACTTAGGAAAGAAAATTTAAGGAAAAAAGTTTTTTATTTTGTTAATCGTAGAATAACTCTAACTCTGATTCACTGCTGGCATTTGTTGGTGCAGGCGATGGAGTGTGTGTTACTGGCGATAGAGATCCCATTGCTGTAGTATAACCATGTGCTAAATTTTTTGGCACACTAGATTGCTGTGATCTATAATCATGATGTTGAAAGCCTTCGACAGAAGCTTGACTACGCTGCTCTTGTGGTAAATAATTTCTTTGTTGTGGTAACGGGTTACGATAATTTTGATTTTCAAATGACTGATATTGCGGTCCTTGTAGGTTTTTGTTTTGCAAGATTAAATTATAAATGTCAATTTTAGTATGAAGTCGCTTATATTCCGGGATGTTTTTAATCTCTTTAACGAGTGACAAACAAAACAGCTTGTCTTCATCGTCATCATTTGGTTCCGAAACATTTTTCTGTGCTAAACTTTGCTCTAATATGCTTGCAAATCTTTCGTCAGCAGAACTTATTTTTTGTTTTTTTCTGGGAGTAGTAGGACTCATAAAGTCAGAACTAGCAACTTCTGACGAAGCTGATGCATTATCTGTATCGAAACTACTTTCTGTATTTTTGTTGGCTATAAATGCCTGTAGAAATCGTAGTCTATTATAATGAATTTGCGTGTATGACGAATTTTTCGAAGCTCCTGATCCAGACTTAACAGTCTTCATTTTCTTTACTCATGTATCTATCTCATGTAATTATCTCGTAAACTCATCCATTTCTTTTGCAGGGATAACGCTTAAAAAAAACAGAAATAGTTGACTAGCCTCTTGGCCTCTTTTTAAATATTTCTATTAAGGTTTTATGTTATTTTTTTCAGATATTTGGCAACAGGATGTTCACTTGGGACATTAAGATACGATTATAGAATTGGCAAATCTACTGCGGCTACTATAATACCACATGTGTGTGAAACTATTTGGAGAAAATTGAGACCCATTGTTAGGAGTGAACCAACGAAAGAATTCGGGTTCAATGTATTATAACTACAAAAAATGTTTTTCGCTAGTTTTATTGGCGCTAGCGGATGCAAACTATTGTTTTGTGTGGGTTGACACAGGTGCCTACGGTAAAAACAGTGACTCAGGTATATTCGAGAATATTTCATTGTACAAAAAGCTGACAAAAAGGTCATTAGAACTACCTGAGCCAAAGGCATTGTTAATACATAATAGACCAACAGTGTTGCCATACGTGATAGTGGCTGATGAAGCTTTTGCCATGATGGAGAATTTGATGCGGCCTTATGGGGATAGGTCACTAATTTATGCTAAAAAAATATTTAATTACCGTTTGACATTAGTACGCCGGTATTTCGAATGTACTTTTGGCATAATGTGCAATAAATGGCGTATTTTACATAGGTCGTTAGATGTTAACACCGGTTTTGCAGAAAAGATCGTAAAATCGATATGTACACTACACGATTATGTCAGAATGAGAGATGGTTACAATTATGAAGATACACTTCATACCCCACCACTGGAAAATCTAGTCTCACATTATACCGGGCGTGCTGTGCGACAGGCGGACAATGTTCGAGTACATTTAACAAATTATTTCTTCAACGAAGGAAAAGTTGATTGGTAGATCGTAATATTTAAATTCTAACACAGACTGATTGAAAATATAAATATATGTACTCACATAATATTTTTTTTCTTTTCTTCATTGTCATCCCCTTCACAGAATATGAGGACGAGTTCTTCCCAAGCCCGTCTCCTTAAGTTCTTATCTGAATAAACGCTACTTGTCATGTCCCATATCGCAGGACGTTTCACTATTTCATCTATAAATAATTCGGTATTAAAAGCTTCCGTTTCCATTTCGGACGATTTCTGGATGAACTGAGCGAACCCTAAAATACGTCAAAAGTAGGCGCTCAACTGAACGGTAACATAGATAACCAATGATCTCAAAGCGCGCGTTAACGCGCGTTGACAACAGTCGAGCGCTAGCGCAGCGTTCAACACACGCTTTATTAAACCGCCCGTTAACATGTGTACGGCCTAAATAAAATTTATGTAGTTGTAAACGCGCGTTATCAAAACGCACGTTGAGCGCTTGTCATCTAAACGTACCTAAAAACGCATACTGGATGTATAAAAAGAATTAATGGTACCATAAGCACTTCCACTTTGAAATTTCTCAGTAAGAAACGATAAAATACTTACTATATTCTTTTAATATGGATCTTTAATGTTATTTTGGCAAAACTTCCACCATTGTCGTAGAGCGGAATCATGTTGTTTTAAAGTGTTTTTAGATAAGGAACTTATTATAATAGAAATGCTATTTTCAGAATAGCCCTTCTTTAAATACAAGTTTTTTGATACAATGGCTGCAACTAATGTAAGGGTCTGGTGAAGTAGATGACAGCTTCTCAAAGGAGATAATAATAAATATTTGTGAGGATGAAAAAATGATTTAAAAATGGATTTAAATAATGGAAACCAACCATGGTTCCGATGGCCAGTTTGGAACCACTATAATTCCTTTTGCATTGTCATCTTCTATTTTTCTTAAGCATTTTAATATGAGAGATAAAAGTGGAAATGCATAAAAATATAGATTTTTCCATGAAATGGTAAATGCATCAACAGCCCAACACTCTGGTTCCATATGATGTGGCGATTGGGATGTGGATGGATTTGGAGACAGCAGATGTGTTTGATGATGTGGTGATTGGGATGTGGATTGATGTGATGGAGTGGATTGCTCAAGTCGATCAATCATGCCTGCTCGGAAGATCAAATTATGAATATCATTCATTACGATTTCTCGCGTATTGTGGTCCTTTAGTTTTCTTATTTTATATGCAATTAATTTTCCGAACATTTCATATGTCAAACGTCTTCGTGTTGTGGATGGGCCCCAGCAGTTTAAAGAATTGTTATTAGGGGCATTAGGCTTTTTTCAAATCTCTTGAAGAGCGTTCAATGTTTTTACTTTATTTTATAGTTTCTTTCATCTGATGCTTTACATTTTTCTAAGCTGTTTTTAATACATTTGTTGAGCCTTGGTAATATCACAGCTCTTCGAGTTTCTGACTAAATGAATTGAAGTTCACAAACGAGACGAAGGCTATCGCTTATTCTTTCTATTTCTTCTTTGTTTGCATCATTATTAACGAGCAATGATTTTAAAACACTGTTTAAATTTGCTATAATATAATCAATTTGGTTCTGTTTCCCCCTAAGCGTCTCGTCTCTAGTTTTTGCACTAGCTGATAATGTGGCCAAGATTTTTGAATTTAGGTTTGGTGTAGACATTAATGTTTTTTAGGGTAGGTATCTTTTTAGTAATTTTTTCTTTACTTTCCTTATCTAATCCATTAGTAATAATTTTATTCCAAATGTTTGCAACATCTATATGGATTTCCAATATATTTTCATATTTTCTTTCTTCACCTAAGAGTTGCAGGCATACTCTCGTTATTTTCTTCCTCACTATTGCTTGGTACAATGATTCTTTTTCTCATAGTTTGATTTTCCTTTTCGGCATCGGAGTCACTGTCAATGTCTTTTCCGTGGTTTGTCAACTGAAAAGATGTAATGTTGTGAGAAAAAGGATTTATGACAACTGTAGCAACAAACATCCTTTCCTTAACCAAAATTAAGTAAAAATTTTAAATGTTTTTCTGCAAAAAATCCCGAAATATTTCAGGAATATTCTTGTGTACCCGCTCGTGGCACCGCAAGAAAATTAGTTTTTAGTGTGGTGTTTATGTATAGACGCTCGTTCCATTGCAAAACACAAAACAGTGTGATCTCATAAATTGTCGACGTTGTTGGTATCGTGTTTATGTATAGACGCTCGTTCTATCGCAAAAAACTGGTAAATATGACAACAATTAAATTACTCGTGTACCCGCTCGTGGTACCGCAAGTTTCATCGAGATTTATTTATTTTTCGATAATCGTAAAACTTGATGACGCATTTTATACGGTAAGAAACAATCGGGAAAAATAAGAAGTGTAAAGAAAATTGACTTGATCTGAATCTCCCAAAATATTAATGAGCTTTTCCAACAATATTCTTTTCTTTGCCATTGCCTATAACAGAACTTTTTAATCTAAAAATAACACAAAATGGCGAAATCGCCGAAAAAGTCAATGAGATTCCAAAATCGACTTACGACACGCCCTATCTTTGGGTCGTAATATCGTACAACTACGCACATCGTTTTTATGGAACTGATGTCTGTAAGCAGCTCCATCATCTATAAGCACCAAAAACTTTTGTAATTTTAAATTTGCACACAATCTACTTTTTACGAACCTCCCAAGACATTATTTATTACAACTTAATACTTTGTATTCTTAATTTTCACATTTTTAGCAATATTCGAATCAGGAAATGCATCAACTAACAAATCTGACAAGTGATCAATACTTGCATGTGGAATTTTATGCTCAGCCATAAATGCCGCTAGCTTAGCTCTGCGTATTTAGCTTTTTCCTCCTCTGCCAATATTTTCCCCGTTTAGAACACTTTTGAAATTGGTTATTGGTTGGACATACTCTTTAATTTAGTTTGGTGTTTCTTACCCGCACTATGTCGTTGCAAAACACTCATGTAAGTCTGAATTGTAGTATCATAAAAAGAACACATCGCTTTAAGGGTCTTTTGAGTATTGACGTAACACTCTGCTCGAAATTTTTGTTTGTACGGGGTCTTTTTCACGACCTTTTTTTGTACAATAAGGGTGACATTTTGCAAAATAATTAAAACACCAAACGCAGAGTATAGCTTGTTTATGGCAGTATGGCTTAATTTAATTACCATTCAGTTACAGTGTATATCCTAGATATTTACGAACTTCGTAATTTGGTCACATAAACTTTGTCATCTTGTCTATGTACACAATTCAAATCTTAGAGACTCCACTATTCCCCATTGCAGTGTTGCCGCAATAAAATAGTCATATTTAACTAAACTTAGTGTTGCCATTATAGAAATAAGGACACAGACGAAATTATGGTAGAATGTGGCACCGTAATAATATTTTTACAGTAGGTGGTAGATCCAAAAAAATTACGGTAGGTCTACCGTAATTACGGCGTGGTTGGAGACACTGCGAACACGGTACTTTATAGTTTGACATTTGTTTACTTTTTAATTTTTTTAGGTATAAGGCAAAAGTACATCATTGATAATACCTATATTTTCGTTCACCTCACAGCTATTCACAATTTAAAAATTCACAATTTTAAAATCTTTAGCAATTTATAGTACAAAAATAAAACAACTTAATTTATTTATTTTAATTTCATTTGAAATTTTTTATAAGCTTTATCTTGTATTAGCAGCAATTGGTTATGTAATTTTAATCTCACAATATTCAACCCTTTTAAGATTTTATTAATTACATTAATCCAGTTCCATATACACAATTTTATTGTTGAGGAGACAAAATAGTCAAGTAGAGCTTGTTTATGACTCCGGCATGTTAAGAAATAAAACGAATATTTGGATTTTATTTCATTCGCAATTTTTTTTAAATTTCGTAAGTTATTGGTTTCACTTCCAAATATTCGTTAGTTTCTTTTACAATGGTTGAAAAATACCTCACTGCATATTCTGAGGGATAGGTTACTTTCTTTTTTAAGTTTCTGTATTCTATGTGAGAAATCCATTGGTGGACTGACGACTCATTATTTTGGGTTAGACATATTTTGCAATTAATACAGTTAATTATTTTTAAACATTTTTTCACAACCCACCCAGTTATGCAGTATATGCACGAGAGTGTACACTGAGTCTCTCTTTTCGAGCTTCTACTTCTCTTCATTTTAGAGGTTGACAGAGGGATCTGGCTTTCACAAACTTGTGGTGCCTCTAATAATTTTTTTAAGTTTAATATTTGTTCTCCCGACGTCTTCTCACAATTATAATTTTTGAATGAAAATTAATAAATCTGGTAATTAATAAGGAGCGAAATATATTTTTAAATGCTTGGCAATTTGGGGCATTGCTTCTAAAACTATATGCCCGCATTTGACCCAAAAAGTTTTCAATTGGGTCAGAATTGAAACACCTTGGGCACATAATTTTTAAACCCTTTTCTTTAAAGAAGTGCCAACAATATAATTAAACTTTTTAATCACAACATATTTTTTTGAGACGGTAGAATACACTCCTTGCCCTCTTTATTAATAAATCCCATTTTTTCTAATTTTCTTATGGAATTTGTCTAAAAGACTTCGTGCTCCGATGAGTTCGTTACAGCTTGCCTTAAGAGCTTCCCTTTGTTTTTCCGTCTAAGAGCTCTCCCATTACATGAATCAAATAAGTTATCGAAAAATGACACAACTTCTGATGTGTTTTTTAATGTTGAGCTTACAGCTTTTCCATCAGTGTAGTGGGCTGTAAAATAAAACTCTAAATGGTTGCAATTATTGTATCTTTATGGCATAATATTATCGGTTTCTCATTTATTCTTATATTATACATATACCAGCTTATATGTATGTATTTATGCACCTTTATATGTTTTAATAAAAAAAATCCTTCTCTATAGTTTTGCCTGGAACAGATCACTGTTTAGCATTAAGGCCAGCTAATTGTACATTTGGTATATATGTAGTTTGTTGTCAGTGTTTATGTAATATAATATTGTATGAAATAAAAAGAATAAAAAAATATATCAGCGTTCTACATCTATATCCTCTGCTGGATCTTGGACTTTATAAGTCAGTGAATACAAAAGGTTATCCACTAGTAGCCGCATACCAGTAAGACAGCCCCCACTAAGGTAATGGCCTGATAAGACATGCAGGAAAATGATGGATGCACATGGGTGAATTCTGTGTGTTTTCCTTTGCCAATATTTTTTTTTCTAGTATCTTCCTTCAACTTATTAATGGTTGACTGAAATGATGTTCCCTGATCTGATACCAGAGTCACAGGAAATAATCCAGTTTTTTATTATCTCTTCTATCACTTTCTCTATTATATTTGGCTTTTGCCTTTTTGGCTGTTGTCATTTGTGCACAGCACCTCGAATGAGGATCACACACGGTCACAGGTTTTTGACAGTAAGATATTGTCATCGTATTTGTCGTATGTAAGAACTGGTTCTACCGAAAATTCACCCAAATATGAGCGATCAATTTTTTTTTTCGATTTTCGCTTTTTACAAGCTAGGAATAAAAAACATTAGGTAATTAAATTAACGTAATAATATACTTAAGACAAAATTAGTATTTAAGGAAACAGTATACCTCAGTTTTAATCGGTTTAAATATAATATGAGGATTTATTCCTGAATCAATAATAATACAAGTATTCTTCATGATGAAGAGTACGTTAATCCTCCATCTACGAGTACCTACACTTGTATCACAATTTTGAATGTCAGAAAATAAGTACAGAGACAATTTAATACTTCAACTTAACTTTAGTCGATCAAATCCAAAATGTAATTTTAGGATTATTCAACGAACTCTGCGACTGTAATTAAAATGAAATTGAATCTAGCTACATATTAATTTACCCACTTATTACCTACCTACCCATTCCGCGAACTTAAAAACGCACCCTCGTATATACTGCACAACAATTTTAATAACTTCTTTTCCTTGTGTATGGCAAAGAAACTAAAAAGTCGTATTCCTCATGGATACTACACCGAAAATTCTGCAATCTCTTCATTGACAGGATTTTCGGTTTTTCCATTGGCTAAATTTAACCCCTGCATAGTGGTTAAATTATTTAAAGCTAATATGGTTACATTTTGAATTGGTAGACAATTTGTATTATCGCTTATTTGTACTTCTGCATGACACAATAACCGGTTATTATTAAAACCCCCCCAAGCTCTTATGCAACTAAAAAATGTTTCTAAATGATTTTGTGATCATTTGTACAATGGGAGAAACTTAAGCCGATCTGAATTTATGTAATCATTATACAACATTTTTAAAGATTGAATATTAAAAACAAAACCTAGGAAACCTAATTTTCTGGGTGAAGTAATAACTTTTTAGTTACTTTCTAAATTTAAACTCTGCATGAATTCAGTAAACCTGTCTAGTTCTTTAAAAATCATATTGACATTATTTGAATTGATAGGTTTTTTGAAACCTGGACTCAATAAATTTCTTGAGTTAAAAATATCAAAAGTATTGTTGACTATTCTGATAAAATTTACTATAGCATTTGCCCCTTTGAATTCAGGAATATTTGTGTTTTTTTTTTCACAATATTCAATGCTGGTAGCAACAGAATTACTGAGCAACTGGGCTGCCAGCTTAACTTTCATTTTATTTTTGAAATAGTTAACATGTTTATATGTTAACTTATTACTTATTAGCTAAATTTAATTAATTTTTTTTCTTGTAAATCATTTAAACTAGTAATGTAATAAATAGTAAGGTATGATGTCGTCATTACGATAGAAAGTCATAAAATCAGCACAGGCATTTCTTATTAATTTTAATAAGTGACATGCATCGAAAATTGTATAAATTTTTGCACTTTTATATGTAAAGAATGGTTTGTAAGGTTCATGGTCCAAGTTTGCCCCCAAAATTCCAACCATATTAATATTAGAAGCAATCCCATCAAATGTCACTAACATGACTTTTGCTTCTGTTACTATCAATGCATCTATGCATAATTTGAGACGTGAAGCTTTTTGTACAGCTGTAAAACCTCTCCCAAAAAAAGGCATTGGCAATTTCCAATATGAATTAACAGCTACTGCCATAAATATTAAAACTTCCTTGGCTAATTCTATCTTGTCACCACTTAAATTATTGCCTACATCCACAAATCCATAATGCCTAAGGCCATCCCATTCCGTAAATTCTTTTAAAACCATCTCATCCATTATTAAAGAAATAATCAAATCAGGTTTTTATGCCCTAAATTGTTTAATTGCATTAATGGCTTCCTGAGTAATCCCAGGTTCACAATTTATATTTTGGTACCAACCTCTAAGAGTTCGTGGATGTGGTAAGCAAAGAGAAAACTTTTTTTATAAAATTATAAGCCTGTGGACTATAAAAAGAGTGGTGGCAAATTTCCATAATTCTAGCCCATATTTTGCCCTACTATTAATAACATTTTTTGATTGCTATTGACTCTTTCTACCAAGTGTGACAAAAGCTCATTTGAACAAGATTCTATAACTGCAGTCAAATCATTTCTCAACGATGGACGGGTCTGTATACTGACAATTTGACAAAGTTGAATTATTTTACATTCCTTACGTTTCTTTTGAGCAAGTAGATTTTTTATTTTTTTTCCTTTGCAATAATTCTTCTCTTCAATTGTGATATTGTCTTTAACATTTTCATTTTCCTGGGGTCACTTCAATACCACCGATTGAAATAGTATTATCAGATAACCTAGGTAAAGGTTCAATATCTCGGTAGCGATACACAGTTGATTTACGTGGAAGATGAATTTCTACCTGTAATTTAAATAAATTAAATAGACAATATTGGCTAATTTCATATAATTTATGTGTTGCAAAAGCAACATAACAGTACATATTACTGTTATGCAATTATTAGGAAAATAATTAAGCTTTTATAAAATTATTTTGTCTCTTATCATAATGTATGCAGTAACATAATAAGAATATCATTTTCTAATAAGAATATACATAAGAATATAATAAAAAACTTATGTATATTTTAAAACACCTATTTTGAGCAGAATATGTTACAGCTTTTATTATTTATTTCGCGATTTTTCATAGATACAATAGCCTAACATCAAAAATTAGTTTAAATTCAAAACTCAACATGAACACACTGTCATTATTGTTTGATTTGTCAAGTGTAACAAATAAGTAATCTGAATGGTTAAAAAATTGGCTGTGCTTTTTCTTACCGGCATACTTATAGTAGGAACAGAACCACTTCGCAACTTTCTTCTTTTTTGCCCAATAATAGTGACTGAAAAGCAGTACGGATGAAAGTGCTTGCTGCATATCGTAGAATATTTATGCGGAGTCCAATTTGGTTTGTTTAACATCCGCAACTACACATTAGTATAACCAGGCTTTTGTCAGTGGTGAGTACAATAGTTATCCCTGTCATTATAAATATTGCTTTCTGTGTTAATCTTTATCAGTTTCCTTAATCGGGGTGCTATTGCACAATATCTTGACATAAATTGTTAAGGACGCGTTTGCAAAATTGATAGGTATAGAATCGAACTATTACATTGACACGGGTCACACACACAAGTGTACGCACGGTTAGCTGTGGGTGCGGGAATCGTAATCAAGTAAAAACATTTTGATAATTTGAAAGATTTGTGGCGGGTGGAAGGAAAAGGGGAGATCTCCCGCCGGGCAAGGTGTTCTGCCCGGGGAGCGGCCAACGCTCCGAGTGGTAGTTCGGAGCTATTCTATATATACTGTTTTTGCTTCGGAACTTTGATAGCGCGATTTAGGCTTCGATGTATTTTCGCTTGTGGCGCGACGACAGCGCCGCCACATCACCCCCCTGCTCAGACCGGAGGTCGATGGTGCAGTCCGATTGCCGGTGCGTCCTTAATGCCGGTGGGGAATGCATGCTGTGTGCGTAAGGGCAAGTGACGCCGGTGCGAACGATATGCCGGTGTATAATGCATGCCATACTACGCACTGGCAAGTGATGCCGGTGAGAACGATGTGCCGGAGCAAGTGCCAGAAGTCTGCCTTATAAATCTGCGGTGAGTCGAGATGAAGACAAGTTGGACTGGCTTGCAGGAGCTGAAGACTGCAGAAGACGATTCTTGGGAGTGAATGGTAGGGGTTCTTGAGGATAATGACGAAGGCTTGAAGTTGTAGTTTTGCGAAGGTTGTTGGTTGCGTGTTGTCACCAAAAGGCGACCCGTAGTAGGGGACGGACAATCTTCAGTCGCCATTATAGATTGCCTGTTGCGTTTTCCGATCTGTAGTCACATGGCTGGATGCACCTCTTCGCTTTGCTGCCATATTTGTGATGGTACCAACAGTTGGGGAACTTCCTATAATTAGACTGGGACCTTCTTGATGGCGTACGGCTTCGCCCACGTGATGTCGTTGGCAAGGGCGAGAGCGGTTGTTAAGTCTCGTAGTGAGTGCACTAACCTGTTTCGTCAGTTCCGTGATTTGCCGTGCCATAATTTCTAATGTGGAGTCCACTCTGGAGCTGGATGTTGCTGCAACCAGCGGCGATTCCGGTGAGATGTCGTGGACCCTGTCTGCCAGGTCAGCGAGTTTGCTGAGGGACAGGCTCATCTGGGATGCGATGATGGTCTGCAGGTTGCTTGGAAGGCGGCTCGTCCAAAGTGACCTCAAAAAATCGTCTGGTATCGTAGGGCCAGCGAGGTGTTGCAGGTGACGCAGGAACTGTGATGGCTTGCGATCACCTAACTTTTCCGACTGTAGGAGCTGTTTCACTTTTTTTTCTTTAGAAATAGAGAGACGCTTGATTAGCTCATTTTTAAGTTTCTCGTACTTCCCCGTGGCTGGAGGCGAAGTAATATCTTCTACCTCTACTGCATACTGCCGGTCTAAATGCGAAAGGACGTAGTGGAACTTCGTCAAGTCGTCCGTGATTCTCGATACGCTAAACTGACCTTCTATTTGCGAAAACCATATCGTCGGTTTTTCAGGCCAAAACGGTGGTATTTTCACGCCAAAACGAAATATATCGGATGCATTATCGTGCGAGTCAATGGACACGCGCTCACGTTTTTTCAGTGACCGCGCCCTTCTTTGCGAATGCGTTGTGTCACTACCGTCACTACTCATCTTTCTTAAATGTTCTGCTCGGGGTCACCAGTTATGGAGAGTAAGATTGTGGTAGTATGGTGTACCTCCCCCCCGAACGGGTTCCCGCCTTGTCGTGGCGGGGGGGCTTAGTAGCCGTGGCTTGGTCACCCGCAGTGAACAAAGAGGAACCCCTTGGCTGGCCCGAGGTGTAGGGCCGGCGAGTGTACTCCGTGTGGGCTCGGCGAGCCCACTTCGGATGTGTGTCGGTGGGCTGCGGGAGGATTGGTCCGCTCCCTTACCGCTGCAGCCGAGGTGGAGTCGCGGAGGAAGAGGGTGTTGGTATGGCGATGCGCCACTCGCCCTATCCTCCGCGACTCTGACGGGCCGCACCGTTGATGCGGTGGTGGTGGGGCCGCGGGGAGAGGAGTGTCGGTATTGCGAGGCGCCGCTCTCCCTACCCTCCGCGGCCGAAACTTAGTTGGCGGCGGAGCCAAAGACCAGATTCGCCGCTGGGGCGAAAGCGGGCGCTACTAAGCGCTCTTCCGGCCCCATGAATGGGTCCAGGGCGAGGACTTGGGAAGTCCGCCCCTCTTCGATGGACCCGAGGCGGAGGCGCGAGCGGGTGTCGGCGCGCGCCTCTGAGGCGATGCACGGGGTAGTCGAACACCTCACTGCCCCGTGCAGGAGACGAGGCCCGGACAGACCGGGCCAGCACTAGTGTGGGGCTGCGGAAGAATTTGATTCCGCGGCCCTGCGCGCACGTGCGAGGAGACACTGGGTGGTTTTAGCCGGTAAGAGTCCGGCACGCCCCTCCGCCTTTCCCCAGGCGGAGGTAGTCCATGAGGATTTCCCCCCGAAAAAAAAAAAAAAGTATGGTGTACCTGATGGTAAGTTCGTCGCCGGAATAAACAAATAAATCACGGTCACACAGTTATTTATTTCACGGCACAACACATAGAAAACAGTCTCACATGAAGAAGCAGAAGGCGATAAATACGGTTACAAATAGATAAGAGATGATAGCAGGAAGTACAGTTTACAAATCACTAACATAAAATAGGAAATGAACACTAGAACAATACTTGTTATACGTAAGGGCAAAGGTCGGCGTAGGCGCAAGTGGCACAGTATTCGCGTCAGACGGCTAGATTGTGTCGTTGAACATATCGCGACGTAGGCACAGTACTCAGGTACACGGGGTTGATAATAAAACTTAAAACGAAATGAAATGAAATGAAATGAAATGAAATGAAATGAAATGAAATGAAGATTTATTTGCTTTGAAAAAGGGGTACATTTAGGTGGTTCTTATAAATTGTAGTTCAGCTTTTTCAGCCATCTATAATAGCATGCAAATACATTTTTTATAATTCAGTTTACTATATTATAATACATAATTCAATTAAAATATTTATCGGCATGTCAAAGTTTACAAATTAGCAATACTAATACAAATACATACAAATTGAAATATAATTAAGATTAAAATTCAATAAAAAATATATAATTAATATTGTGTCACATCATGTCAAATTTAAGTAGTCATTCACATTATAAAAACAATGTTCATTTAGCCACCTGTAAAGGCGCATTTAAATCTATTAAGGGTAAGTCTTTTATATTTTGGGGTATTTTATTAAATATGAGAATACACATCCAGTAGCAGTTTTTTTAATTCGAGCACTTTGGGTATAATTTCAGCAGCAAGTCTATTGCCATTTCTAGTATTTCGTATGTAAATCTCTTTAGCTTGTCTGAAATAATACATGTTTTGTTTTACAAACTTTGCAATTTCAAAAATGTACAGGCATGGGAGGGGTAGTATTTTTAGAGATATAAATAGCGGCCTGCAAGGCTCATCGGATGCAGTGCCACATATTGCTCTAATACATTTTTTTTGGGCAATGAATGCCTTTTTTGCATCTGTGCTATTACCCCATATTATGAGTCCGTATCGCAGAACGGATTCCACATAGGCAAAATACGCAGTAAGTGCTGTATTTTTTGTGGCTACTTTGCTTAGTTTGTAAAGTGCGTACGAAAATCTATTTATTTTTTTACAAACCTATATTTATTTATATTTATAAACCAAAATTTATTTTTTTACGAATGTTTGTTTCCAATGTCCTTCGACCGGCCGGTGCCGAGAATTATACTATAATACAATACTAAAATAAAATGTACTATAATAAATAGAATTAGTATAATATGTGTGTGATTGTAATTATATTGTAGATATATAAACAAAATAAATATTATAATAATAATATTAAATTGTATACATACATATCTGTGAAATAATAAGTATTTCTTTAAATAAAATAAATAAATGTGTGAGTCACCACAGATTGATTTTTTTTTATCATTTATTATACCTACAAAAATATACTTAGATACGAAATAAGAATAGCTGCTCCAGAGACTGCTAGGCACTAGAAGCCCTCTACTAGCAGTGAGATGGTGGCTGTGGACTTTGGGCTGGTTTTGTTAGTTATGATAAGACTTTAGCTCCGGACTTGGTGAAGTGACTTGAAGGTATGCTTCGGTGACTACTACTAGAACTCTTGGACGAGTAGAACTAGGTGTGCCGAGTTTGGGCTCGTTTTGTTAGTTACGATGAGACCTAACCTCCGGGCTTGATGGAGAGACCTGATGGTGTACTTTGGTGACTACTTCTGGAACTCCTGGACGAGTAGAACTAGGTGTAACTAGTAATAGTCTCAATACCTTGCATGCAGGAAGAGGGGGCACCCTCTTCTTTAAATATCAGAGATATATTCGCTCATTACTTTGTAAACAAAGGGAGTGTTCCATGGCAAGATTCAAAAATATAAGTCTGTCATTTAATTTTTGATGAATAAATACCTAGTTATGTAAAACAGCCTTTTTTTCCAACGTGCCTTCACCATTTCCAAATATCTTCACCAACTTTTGCCATGCTCGGTTCTTTGCAATTTTATCCGAATAATCCGTACACTGAAGATTCCATATTTCAGGTCTTTTCTCCACATCATCAATAAATAACTCAGTGTCGAAGCGATCCATAACGAGCTCACGCGTGCTCTTGTTGTGACGTGTTAATCGCGCGGTCCCCGCATCGTTACTGCACGCTGAGGAAGATTTCCATAGTAATAGAATAGCGCGGGCGTCGCACGATTTTATTTCCTAGCGGTTGAATGGCGGTAACCGCGCGGATGAACTAACCGCGGGATTATGTCTGAATGATTATATAAATACCTACGTAAATAAGACCCGCACGGTTCCCGCGCAAAACTCTGAAACGAAACTGAAAACTCTGAAAACGCCGTGTCTGAACTAGCACTTTATCCCAGAAGAATGTAAACTTACAGTAGGATAATCAAAAAAATGTCACAAATCCGTAATCCACGCGGACGAAGTCGGTCACTTTTTTTTTCACAAAACACCAGAAGATAAGTTTTCAAGACAATGTCCTCTATTGCTGAGTTAGCAAATATCCAAAAAGCTGCTTTAGCTTCTCTCAATCAACATATGGCAGAATTTGAAGAACTCATAAAAAAAATCTGCCACCCCGGTTCCTGACTTGAAGTCTCTCTCAAGTGACTTTCAAGCGTTTAATCTTATATAAGATCAATGAGGTTAGTCAAACTGTTGACAATATTGAGATGCGACATCGGAGAAAATATTTGCAGCTAAATGGAGTTCCGGAATCATCTGATGAAAACATCTTAGATAAAGTGGTAACTGTCCTGCAGGATGAGCTTCAACCACAGGATAGAAAACATAATATATTGATAAGAATTATTATTTAGTATAGACACTACAATATTCTTTAACTTTTTTTAGGTGGATCGGTTAGAATAAAAGTGTATGTCTTGTAGGCTGAAGTCTTGCAGAGCTGCTCGTAGGCAGAGACAAAAAAGTATATGGATATTGAATACAACAGTCTTATATCATATCTCATAACATTGAAAATATCCGTTCTGATTCCTAACAATATCGTAAATGGCCATGTTATTATCAAGTTATTTTGAAAAAATCTTTTGAAATGATAATAACTGACAATAATAAATACAATTAAAGTATACATTTGTTTTTGTTATCCTTACACAACCAGTTTAAACATTTTACTTCATGTTTATCCGTGTGTAATAACATAGATAAACATGATATTACCTAGTCATTTTGGCTTTAATGGTGTTTGGGGTTTGATATAATTTATTTGACCAATCAGTTAATATATTTTAAAACAAAGTTTACACACTGCACCTTTACTAATCAACCAAAACATATTAAAACAAAGTCTTGACACAGCACCTGTCTGTCTGTCTGTTCCACTATTAATAGACTGCTTTGGAAATAATTACAACAATAAATGCAGTGGCATTTTACTTTGTGTTTTAGCCTTATACAACCAGTTTAAAACATCTTTCTTACTATATAGCATGTAAAGGTAATATTATAAATGGGCATATTATCCATTATTCATCTTGACTTTAATCATATTTATTTAATTACTGTAATGGTGTTTTTGATGTATATTCACTAATCAATTAATACCTGTAAAAAATAGTCTCCACACCACGTTTGTTTCTCTGTGCACTACGTTTTGCCGGAACTGCTAAAAGAATTTTCCATCAATCTTAAAGTACCTATAATTGCTGAATGTACCTACAACTTTGTTTAATACTATTAATTATTAAGCTATTCTATTCTATATACACTATTCTAACTCATAATATAGGTGAAAACTACTAGAAAATCGCTTTTAGTTTGTTTTAAGGTTATTGTGATATTCATATTTTAATTTTTAATTTCTCATAATTCCCGTTAGATACGATAAAACTAATATTAATTTTGTAATCTATAGATTATAAGGAATAAATCGACATACATTTCACAAAGTTTCCCTAAAATTAGTTGTGGGCCCATTCTCCATACAAAAAGAAATTGTCTCCTTTGTCTTTGAACGTATACCTTCAAACTGACGGTAAATCTTTTTTCGGTGCAATATGTAGTATATAGGATCTGTATATTGATCTTATTGACTGAAAATTCGGTTCAAGGTACAATTTGGTCGTTTCTTTTCTGGCATAATACGAAGGCAATTTAGGAATCTTATCGAAAAATTTATTCAAATGCTGTAGTTTTACCACATTTTCATTTGTTCTCTTTCGTGGTTTTGAAATATTTACAACCACTGTATTGGGTGACATGCCATATTCAGTGTTTTTAACCCATTGCTGCACAGTCAATGATCCCAAAAACAACGTACTCAAAAACATTTCCCGACTAACTTGTACTTTTTTATCGTTATTTAAACTTCGCCCTTCATTCTCATATCTTTGGCTTTATTCTTCTTCCATTCTGAACGCTTTGATTTTTTTCTACGCTTTCTATTGTTCAGATTACTTGAATCAGACAACTCATATAACATATCTGGAGGAAAATATACATCGTCGTTGTCTTACTCGTTTTAAATTAATTCTAACATTGCACGATCAAAATAGGACGTACAAGAAAAGTTTCAGCTATCATTGTCATCTCCGAGTGCACTTGAGACTGATGTACTAGAATTATATCGTCTAATATTTTTTGACTTAGTAAAGGTGACCATAGTCAAGTCAGAAAGATATACAGCTTTTGCGTGAGATAATGGGACTGACTCCGAAACTTTTTTAATTAGATCCTCATCTGTGAGTAACGAATTTAAATAAAACTAGTTTTACGGATTTTATCGCGTATATTAACTTATTTTATATTCCCGACGTTTCGAGTACTTTACAGCACCCATGGTCCAGGGGGGAACTGAGGTATTTGACGTCCCAATGTCATAATTAACCACGGTTACCTCCAGATTAAAAATTATTAATTTTTGTTCCGATCTACGCAATATGAACTTACAGTATCTTGAAGTCTTGCAGTTGTATGCTTGGGTTGGGATTTAATTTTATTAATTATAGGATCCCAAGCAGATGGTAGCACCCAGCCATCTTCTCTATTGTAATTAGGATGTTTTTGATTTCAATAGCCTCGCGAATCATCCTAGGAAGGAATCGGTGTTCTTTAGCGAGGATTTGTGGTCTACCAAATCTAATGTAGTGATGGGGGCGATCCTGTACATGTTCACAGACTGCAGACTTCCCGGAGCGTCGATTCTTCACATCAGCTATGTGTTCTTTAACGCGGGTTTTTATTGATCTTTTAGTTTGTCCTATTTAAGAGAGACCACATTCACAATCAAGCTTGTACACTCCTGCATCTTGCAGAGGGACATTACACTTAACTGATGGTAAAAACTGACTAATCTTCTTCGGCGGCTTGAAGTATGTTTTTATAGAAGCACGCTTCAGGATGTAGGCAATCTTGTCAGTGACACCTCTGACATATGGCAGTACAGCAGGCACTCGCTCGACTGTGGCCGGCTTCACTCGTTCACTGTGACGTAGGCGCGGGACCCGAGGCTTATTGTTGTGCAAAACTTGCTTGACATGTTGGAGCTCGGCGGCCAGGTGTTTACTGTCACAGATCCTTCATGCTCTCTGAAACAAAGATTTACCCACGGTAGCTAACTGTGAAGGATGGTGATGAGAGTCACCGTTTAAATATCTATCTGTATGGGTCTTTTTTCTATACACAGTGTGGCTCAAGGTGTTATCAGGATTCCGAATTACTAACACATCTACAAAAGCTAAAGAGTTGTTTGCCTCTAACTCCATTGTGAACTGAATTTTAGAATTTATGGAGTTAAGATGGTCTAAAAATGCAGTTACTTTATCTAAAGATAGAATTGTGAAAGTGTCGTCTACGTACCGCTTGTAGAATCTTGGATTTACGGGAGAAGTAAGTAGGGCTTTCTTCTCAAAGTCTTCCATGAATATATCGGCGACAATGGGAGATACAGATGAGCCCATCGCCACTCCATCTACTTGCTTGTAGAACTCCTCCTTCCACAATAGGTAGCCAGATGTAAGGCATTGTCTAAGTAATGCTGCATATTCTATGGGCATGTTGTTTTCCTCCAGCCTTTTAGTTACAATCGAGATGCAGTCTTCAACAGGTAAGCATGTGAACAGAGACTGCACATCAAAACTAACCATAGTTTCATTGTCTGCCAGATGTAGGTCTTTAATCTCGCTGACAAAATGGTAGGAATTGTAATAGTGGTGAATGCGTCCACTATTAACAGACTCCGAGTGGTCTAGGAGCGGAGGAATGAAACTATTTTTCTTGATATGTCTTACTATGTGCAGGCGAATGAAGGTGTTTATTTAGTGAACCCTGCCTATATTTATATTCCCGGCTACATCCTTAGTTTACCAATAGTAATATCTTTTATTTACTTAGCCAATTAGAATTTATACATTTTGACCAATGAAGATTAATCAATTAAATATTATGTACAACTATTATATGTCGCGCTCCATTTGCCGGTGTAAGACTCGTGGATAGCTTCTTGTAGCTGCGATGCTGGACGGGTCTATAAAAGTGATGCAGACCGACGCGCGCGCGTAATCGGCGAGCGGCGGCGGCGTGGGACACATCTCCGGAACAGCAAGAAGATGCGAAGCTGCGGCGTTGAAGAAACGGCTCGAAAATGGTCGACGGATACATGAAGATAGCCGGCGTGTGAAGACGATGCGGCGCTGATGATATTTGCGGCTGTTTCTTGTTTCTGTATTAGAACGTTAAATATATACGTCAATTTATCTCGCATCGATATGCAGTCCGCAGTATCTCAGTAGCCGGGGGTAATTTGTAAATAAATGTTTTCTTCAGACCTTCACCTTTTGCGTTATGGTAGCACCAGGGTAACGTTATTTATTACCGTTTAGGGTTGATTAGCCTGGCTGCTACATCACTCTCCCCCTAGCGAAAGCGTACCGGAGGCTTGACGACTCGCCCATGGCTCGTAATTTTTAAAATAGGTTTTATCTGGGTTGATGTAGGTGATGGGTTTTCAAGCTTCCTCGCTGGTGGTTGAGATGATGATGATGATGAATCCTCTGAAGTATCCTCGTTAATAATATAGGCAGGCTTTAGTCGGTCGATCGATATAATTGTAGATTTCCTTCCGGGTATTTGTAATTTAAAAGTCTTGCTATTTCGCTCTAATACTTTATACGGTCCATCGTAGGTAGGTTGAAATTGTTTCTTCACTGCGTCGTTTCTTACAAAACTTGCTTGCTTGTTTTCAAATCTTGATGAATGAATACTGATTTATTATTTCCGTGTGATGATGTGCGTTTCGACGATAAGACTTTGTTGATTGATTCTCGAAGTTGAGTTACAAAATCGTAATTCATTTCTTGATTATTTGACGATGTTGAAGTGAAGAAGTCACACGGTAGTCTTGTGCTGCAGCCGTAGGTTAGCTGAGCGGCGCTAAGACTAGTGTCTGCACGCGGTGTTGCTCGTAGTCCAAGTAGCACTGTAGGTAGCTCATCAATCCACTTTGTATGTTGAGATAAACGAGTTTTGAGTGCGGTCTTCAATGTACGATGCCATCGTTCGACTATTCCGTTTGATTGAGGATGGTATGCCGTTGTACGTGTCTTCTGTATTCCCATAGTTTGAAGAAGTTTGAGAATAGGTTGCTTTCGAAGTTTCTTCCTTGATCCGTTGTGATGGTTTTAGGTGATCCGAAACGAGTAATCCAATTTTCATAAATTATCTTCGCGACGGATTCAGCTGATGTATCATCGGTAGGTATTGCTTCTGGCCATCTTGTTGTTCTGTCGATCATTGTTACGAGGTACCGATGTCCTTGCGGTGAAGTAGGTAATGGTCCAACGATGTCGACGTGCAGGTGTTCGAATCTCTCCGTAGGTGGAAATGAATCTAGGCTGCTTGATGTATGCCTTTGTACTTTGCATTTTTGACATTGAATGCATTGCTTCATGATTGCCAACATCCACTTGTATTGAAGGCCAAAAGAATTTTCCAGTGATGAGTTTTCTGGTTGCTCTAACACCTGGATGACTGATATTGTGCAGTGCATTGAAGACTTCGCGACGACATTCTTCTGGTAGGTATGGTCGTATGGTTGACGTTGAGGCTTCGCAGTAGATAGGTAGATGCGTCATTGGCATTGTAACTTGCTTGATGGTCAAGTTACTTTGCTTCGATATATGTTTGATGTTGTCGTTATCTCTGTCTTGTGCTTCGGCGATCTTGTGATAGTCGATTGATGTAGGGCACGTTACACTGTCGATTGGTATGCGACTGAGTGCGTCGGCGACTATGTTGTCCTTCCCACTGATGTGACGTATGTCGGTCGTGAATTCGCTTTGAGTTGTCTTGCTCGTCGTGGTGTTTCCGATGATGATGGTTTCTTCTGAAGTACATATGTTAATGGCTTGTGGTCGGTAAAAACGATCAGGTTTCGACCCTCGAACGTTTTTTTGAAGTGCTTGATAGCCATGTATATAGCGAGTAACTCTCGGTCGAATGTACTGTAGTTACGTTGAGTATCGGAGAATTTCTTCGAAAAATAGCCAAGTGGTTGCCATTTCCCATTGATGTATTGTTGGAGTACAGCTCCTGCTGAGAGATCGGACGCGTCGCTGAAGATAGCAGGTTGCTTCGTGTGATGGGTGAGCGAGCAAAGCTGCATTTTGGATCGCAACTTTACAAGCTCAAATGCCTTCGTGGCTTCATCGTTCCATCTGATTGACGTTTTATCTTTTTTCTTCGTGTTGTGAAGGTAAGCGTGAAGTGGTGCTTGCATTTCAGCGGCTTTAGGAATGTATTCTCTGTAAAAATTAATCATCCCAAGTAAACGCCTTAGTTCTTCGATTGTTTTAGGTTTCGCATAATCGATGATTGCTCTGACTTTTTCAGTAGGCGGTTTGATTCCTTCCTTGCTGACGGTGAAACCAAGAAATTGAACTTCTTGTTGTCCAAATATGCATTTCGAAGGGTTGATTGTGATTCCATTGTCTTCTAATCGCTGTAGCACGGTGCGTAGATGGGTTTCGTGCGTTTCTTTATCAGGGCTTGCAACAAGGAGATCATCAATGAATGCGAAAACGAAATCCAGTCCATGAAGTACTTCGTGTATGAATCTTTGAAAGGTTTGACCAGCGTTCTTCAGTCCTGAGTCATTCTTGAAATTCGAATAATCCCATTGGAGTAATTATTGCTGTCTTCTCTATGTCTTCATCGCGTACTTTTATTTGTTGGTAAGCTCAGTTGAGATCGATGGTGGAGAATATAGTCTTGTCTGACAGTTGATGAGTGAAATCCTTGACTCGCGGTATTGGGTAGCGGTCAGGAGTGGTAATAGAATTCAGTCTTCTGTAATCTCCACAAACTCGTAATTCTCCATTCTTCTTCGGTACAACGTGAAGTGGTGATGACCAAGGGCTTTTGCTTGGACGGCATATTCCTTGCTCGATCATGTTTTCGAATTCCTTTCGAACTTGCTCGTATCGGTGTGGTGCGATTGGACGTGCACGGCAATGAAGTGGTCCATTGGTTTCGATGAAATGCTCAACGTCGTGCTTCGGTGTTAATTTCATTGAAGTTATTCTTGTGATTCCAGGATATTCTTCAAGGATCTTGTGATACGATTGTTGAACGTCTATGCTTCTTATTGTAGGCAGATTGGTTGCTTGGACGAAAGACTGAGATGTAAGATTGGTTTTCCGTCGATGATTCTTCTATTTTGATGTCGACGATCAACTGGTGATGTTGAAGAAAATCAGCACCGATGATTGGTTTGCTGACTTTAGCGACGATAAATCTCCATTTGAATGGTTGGCGTAGGTTTAAATCTAGTTCCATTGTTTTTTCTCCATATGTAGGAATCACCGTATTGTTTGCTGCGTGGAGTTGAAAATCCAGTGGCTTCATCTTCTGTCTTTGACTCGGCGGTAAAACTGAGATATTCGCTCCGGTGTCGATAAGGAAGGTAAGCTTGCTTTTTTTATCGGTGACAAAAAGACGGTAGGACTTTTCTGTTACGCTGGATCCCGTCACATCAAGCGTATTAGTTAGTTTTCCGACTTCATATTTTCATTTTTGAATGTACACGGTGTTGTGCATTTTCTTGCATCGGAACCGAAACGTCGATGATAGTAGCAGTAAGGGGATCTTGTTCTTGACCTTGTTCGACTTCTACTTGCAGAGCGGTTGCGACGAAAAGGTGATCTTCGGTGTTGCTGATTGCGCTGGTTGTACTGTTGCTGGTAACAGGTTTGATGCTGGGAAGCTTTGAGAGCGGCGACTTTGAATGATAGCTTCCGAATTTCTTCGAGAAGAAACTGGGTATCATTGGCCTTGGTTGAAGTGCCTTCGATCATCGATATGTGTGAGCTACTGCTGTTTTCGATCATCTTGTCCGCCAGGAGTGCCAGTTCGTCGAGCTTCGTCTGCGTGCTGAATATTTCACTCACTGCTAGTACCGATCGAATATGTGGGGGTAGGTGGTTTACCCACATTAGCCGTAGCGTAGAATCTGGGACTTTATCTCGCGCCAAAGTACGCATTCTGCGTAGGAGTTGTGTGTGCTTCTGGTCTCCAAGTTCTATTTCTGATAGAAGTTTCTGTAGCTGGCGACTGTCGGATTCTTCATATGCAGAGATCAGACGATCCTTCAACGAATTATACTGGTCGGATGCCGGTGGGTTGTACAACAGGTCCGAAATATGTTCGATGTCTTGTTTCTCAAGTTGGGCGATTACCATCTGTGCTAGTTGCGCTTGACTCTTCTTTAAATCATTCGTTGCGGCTTCAAAACTGACGAACCAAAGTCGGGGTTTATCTCTCCAGAACGGTGGTATTCTCAACGATAGAGAAATACCGGCGATTTCTTGTTCCTTGGTTGATGTATATGCGTCGGATTTCTGCGCTTCTCGCTCCATAATGACGTCTTGATTACACTGATTTTATATACTGAAGTCCTCCTTGATATTTTTCCTACTATTCTTGCAGGGATCTTCCTTATCGGTGTTCGTAACGGGGTCACCAATGTAATAGTGGTAAATGCGTCCACTATTAACAGACTCCGAGTGGTCTAGGAGCGGAGGAATGAAACTATTTTTCTTGATATATCTTACTATGTGCAGGCGAATGAAGGTGTTTATTTAGTGAACCCTGCCCATATTTATATTCCCGGCTACATCCTTAGTTTACCAATAGTAATATCTTTTATTTACTTAGCCAATTAGAATTTATACATTTTGACCAATGAAGATTGATCAATAAAATATTATGTACAACTATTATATGTCGCGCTCCATTTGCCGGTGTAAGACTCGTGGATAGCTTCTCGTAGCTGCGTTGCTGGACGGGGCTATAAAAGTGATGCAGACCGACGCGCGCGCGTAATCGGCGAGCGGCGGCGGCGTGGGACACATCTCCGGAACAGCAAGAAGAAGGGAAGCTGCGGCGTTGAAGAAACGGCTCGAAAATGGTCGACGGATACATGAAGATAGCCGGCGTGTGAAGACGATGCGGCGCTGATGATATTTGCGGCTGTTTCTTGTTTCTGTATTAGAACGTTAAATATATAGGGTAAAGACACCAAAGAGTGCGCAGTTTTGACAGATTTATTTTTAAAATAATCAACTTTTGAGTTCAGTCTTCAATTTTTCTTATAATTAGGCTTTGGTTCTTTAGGAACACTTTTTTTTACTCTTATTATTAATCAACATCCATTAATATTTAATAATTAATAAAAACAAGGACGTGTCTCACGCGCACTCTTAAGGTACAATGACTTAAAGTGCGCATCCATGGCTCTTAGTACTAGTTAAGAGTACGCATGAGGGTAATGGAAGCTTTGTCCATGGTGGAACATCTACTTTAACCAAGGCAAACGTCACACTTAAAAACTCCGAATCCTAGATAGTCGGAGCACTCATCGTGCCACCAAGCCCCACACTGACTACATTGGATCCAGTCTTCATCTGGAGGTTCTACGTAGACTTCGGCACAAAGGGGGCATCGAACAACTTCTGTACCCGTACTTGTTTCCAGCAGTGTCGGTCTATTTGGTGTCGTAGATTTATTTTATTTGATGTCTTCTTTGTCTTCTTGGCCTTTTCTTCTTTTTCTTTTTGTTCTGCTTCTATTTGATTTTTATAAGGAGAACTGGTAAGGATTTCTGATTTCTTACGTTTTATGTTTCTTTTTTTCTGAATGTTTGACTTTGGTAATGGTAAGATGTCTTCTGGTCTAAGAAAAGATGATGTGGATGGTGTTGGCTCGTCATTTTCTGGTGTTCTTATTACTTTCTGGTGATTATCAGTTGATTCAAGGGTTTCAGTTCCTCGAGTTGAGACAATGCTATATCTGGAGCTGAAATATTAATATTGACGGGTATAGGTGACGAGACAACTTGGGTAACAGTTTCTGTAGTTGTAGTGGCAATTCAACAGCTAGATTTGAACTATTAAGGGCTTCGCCTGTGCTTGAAGTTTCTGCAGTTGGATTGGGACGGTCAGTGACATTTGCAGGAGCAAAATCTTCATCGGAAAAATCTGATCGTTAAAGGCCAGATGCCACAAGATTCGAATGATTTCTTAGCTCTATCAATTGAAGCAACCTTAAGGTATGCAGTGCCAAATAGTCGAGCAACTTGATATTGAGTTATAGCACGACCTGGATTTGAAACTTGCCAATTGTCACATGCAACTGCATAAGCTTTTTTTAATGGTCCAAAAAATCCTGTATCCAAACTCTGCATGCGATGGCTTGTGTGTGGTGCTAAGCTCAAAGAACAACTCCATGATCCTAGCTAATTCAATAGCCTGTAAACTTAAATGAGATGAATGATTATCTAAAATCAAAAGAGCAGGTTCATCTTTAGATGGCTTGACCATCTTAATGAAATGATCGAGCCAGATTATAAATAGATCTGAGTTCATATAACCAGAATCGGATACAAGCTGTAGGGAGTCCTCTGGAGCTCCATCCATCAATTCGGGTTTTTGCCTCTTTCTAGGAAAAATTAATGCAGGTGGTACGAATATTCCAGTAGCACCCATACAGCAAACAACCGTTACTGTTTGTCCACGTTCTGCGGACACAACTTTTCCTACAATTTTCTTGCCTTTTTTAGCATAAACTTTAGGTAACTTGTTTGGCACTGTCTGAAGGCCAGTTTCATCCATGTTGAAAATTTGTCTGCCAACAAATTTGAAGGTTGTAAATACTTGTTTTAAATTATCATAAAATCGTTGCACTTGTACGATTGAATCCTGCAACACGTGCCAAACTTGTTTTCAGGTTGACGGAGACTGAAGTTATGCCGCCTGGCAAAGTTTTCGACCCATTTCTTGCTAGCTTCCTTTTATCATTATTAAATCTATGATTAAGACCGTTTTATTTGCTAAATCATAAGCGACTCTTCCTAGCTCCTTCTTCGTCAGACCATAAAAACATGAATCAAGCGTCGGCAGTGCTCTGCCAAGTTACTGTCTAATTCAGGAGTAAATACATTTGAAAATCTACCTAAAGAGCAAGGAACAGTGCCTGATTTTAGTCTTTTCTTAGAGTCGATTCTGGGACATTCAAAGACTCTGCAACTGATCTTTGACTTTGCCCACGGAGTATTCTTTCCTTTGCATCTTTTAAAATTTCTTCAGTAAATACCAATTTTCTATCTGATTTTCTTTTATAACTTGACATATTTGCGATCTATAAAAACAAAAGATAAATAATTAAAAAGCTACTTTGTTCCCATGAGTTACTACCTAAGAGTGCATGCGCACTCTTTAGTGCGCACTCTTAAGATTCACGCTAATTCGATTGGCTGACAGTTACAATCATTCCAACAAGATCGCATTTATAACCTTACTTAATAGCAAAATATAATAACAAATTTCAAGAATAACTCACATATTCAGGTGGCACCCTTATGCAAATCTTGTAATACGTCTTTGAAATTGTTGATAAATAAGATTAAAAGTACTCAAAACATTTAAATTGCAATAATCAAACTAATAAATACCGCACCAACTTGAAAGCGTGTCTACTGATTCCAAGCGTCACTGCCAACTGACAGTTAGCGCAGTGCTGCCAAGTGTTGAAATTTCGTACCACTTAAAAGCTGTGCGTACTCTTTGGTAGTGCGTACTCTTTGGTGTCTTTACCCTACGTCAATTTATCTCGTAAATAAATGTTTTCTTCAGACCTTCACCTTCTGCGTTATGGTAGCACCAGGGTAACGTTATTTATTACCGTTTAGGGTTGATTAGCCTGGCTGCTACAGAATCCTTTGTGTGTGCTCTTGTATGTCCCCTGAGCGGAGTGAGTATTTTCGCTAAGTGTTGAGCCAATCTGTAAGTTGGTGAATCGATTTGGCTAACTATGGGACGTAGTGGAGCATTGGGCTTGTGTATTTTTGGTGACCCATACAACTTCGGTGGTTTGGCACACGAAGGTATTATCGATTTTACGTCCAGATTTAATTTTTCGGAGTGTTTCTTTATGAGATCACTACTTGTTTTAAGTGTGTTATTTGTTGGGTCGTTTTTAACCTTTTTATAAGTGCTTGAATGCGACAAAAGTTCTTGTATTTTAAAATTATAATCTGACGTAGCCATGACTACCGTGGCATTTCCCTTATCTGCGCGGAGAATCTTGAGTTCTGGTTTATTGCGCAGGTTATTCAACGCTTTATATTCGTCCTTAGGTAGATTCGGTTTCGGCGCTGAACTTCGACGTAACATAGACGAAATGTCTTGACGTATCGCTTCCAAATCTTCCTTTTGCATATTGTTTTTAAATAAACAGTCCTCGACACTGCAGATAATTTCCTCGTACGGTAATTTTTTCGGTGTTATGGCGAAATTAAGGCCTTTCGATAATACTCTAATTGTTGCATCATCCAGAGTTTGTTTTGACAGACCGCGTTTGATCTATGATCCGTGTTTGTGGTCAACGGTTGCGCTTCGTTCTCACGTTGACACAGATGTTTGACATTTAATATGGTCGTTAATTTTTGATATTTTACTATATGTTTGTTTTTGCATTCGTTATATTTATTAATTTCTCGTTTATTTAACGTTTCGATGCAAACATTATAATCAAATGTCGTTAAGACTGCCTTTAACTCACTAAATGATGTGTCTATTGATTTGTTTATGTCATGTAGATCGGAGCGTTTTTGTTGGATTACCGTTCGTAACAACTTTTTACTTGCCTGATTTAAGATCTTAGCGCTTCCTCGAATGTCCTTTTTAGTGGATATTTTGACACACGTAGGAATGAGATTATGGTCTCGGCATCTCTTCAAGAAATTTAAGGCTGTTAGATATCTTGCGCGCTTGGTCATGAGATCTTCTAATCGGCGAATTTTATTTGCAATTACCAGTCTGTACTGGTTTACATAATGATTTCTTATATTTACACGAACACTACACATTTAAATAAAACTAGTTTTACGGATTTTATCGCGTATATTAACTTATTTTATATTCCCGACGTTTCGAGTACTTTACTCGAAACGTCGTGAATAACGTCGTGAGTAACGAACTTAGGGAATTTATGCGATCACTTAATATTTCATTCTGATTTATGTTTATAGCTTGTTTTTCGGTTAACAGGTCATTTTCAGGTGAATTTTTATTTGTCATTTCCAAATCTAGTGGCTGACATTCATTATCAAAGTTGATTAGATCTTCAGATTCTAAAATTATACTGCCAACATTTATTCTTTGACAAAATAATGTTTTCATTGCAGGATATGACATGCATCGTCGACGACATTCTGTAGTGATATCAGTCGTCAAATCGGACAGAGAGAGGGACCTTATTTTCGAAAAAGACGGTTTTATTGTAGATATACCTATGCATTATTAACCCCGAGCTAACGGCAAAGGGGATAGATTCAGCTGAAAGGTGTCTTCTCATATTTCTTAAATTTAAAGAGGTATCGTCAGTCAAGTCACATAGAGAAACACATTTTATATTATGAGATATTGGTACTGATTCCGCAACTTTTCTTAAGAGAACATCGTCATTATCATTAGTGAGCAAAGACTTTAGGGTATTGTGAGGCAATATCTCGTCCGCTGGTTTATCTAAGACAGGTTTCAAAAATATTTTCTTCGACAAAGCAGCCATTGAAGTTAAAGAGGAATCGGAAGAGTTTTCTATTATCGAATGATCCGATGAACATTCCGTTTTGTTACGTTTAGCAGGAGTAGAAGAGACTTCATGTTTTACTGACATTGAACGTGTTTTGCGAGTTCTACATTTTTCATGATCAAGACTGGCATGTGGGTTTTCTTTGTGGGCTGATCTTAACGAGGAACGCAGGACATTCTCGTTTTTCCATGACCTGTGAAAAGTGGACAAGTAAACCGCAACCAGTGTATAAATATCTATTTGACAGAATGTAGATCCTGTCCCTTTCACACTGCGAGATACGCACCGTTTTTGCCTCGCTCTAGAGCGGGAACTCTGTACTTGCGCAAGAAGATAGGAGATATTAGCTCAAAGTTTTATTTGAAATGAAGTTACGAGATGTTTCCATTAGTAAGTTAGAATATATTTCCTGCCAAAGTTAATCAGGTTGTGATGGACATTAATATAGGAGATATTTCTTCAGTGCCTCACTACGTCAATTTCGCAAATTTCAACTTAATTCATATACCAGTAGACGCGCAATTCATTCTCTATCGAACTGCATTCATAAGTCGTTTTCGTAAAAAAAATGTATGTTAGGAGTTGTTAGCACTTCCCCGTCGAACATATTATTCGTTTGAAGTGGAAGCAGGTATTTGAGATGGTTGATCTAGATTATACTTAGCACTTAAAATTATTTTTGAAGGCGTGCCTCTTTGCAAAGATGTGAAATTATCTGGTGTAGTACTAATTATATGCCCGCTATGTTGTTGAGATGATATTTGATGTGACGCCTGCGAAGGTGTATGTTGAAGTGAAGATAAAGGTTGAACAGCAGGAGATATTAGTGTTTGTTGTGATAAGGGCGATAGTGCAGGTGGCGGAGATGTTAATGTAGAATCTGGTATATAAATGCACTGTAATGTTGCGAATTAATATTGAAGGTCACAGGAGCTGTATCTTGAGGTGAAGACAATGGTAGATAAGCAGGAGATGGTGTTTGCGTTAATGAGGGCGATGGTGGAGGAGGTGATGTTAATATAGTAAATGTTTTTACGGAATCTCTGTTTAAATTACCAAGCTCTGCTTCGAACAAAATGTCATTGATAGCTTTTTTGCATATAGTCTTTGTATGGGATTTAGTCTTTCTAGTGTGTTAGACCACTCCAATGCAATTGGGTTCGATACATTTACATTTTGATTAGTATGGGTATTGCAAGGTTCACTCAAATATCTACACGCTCTATCTATCTACTCTTCATAGTTCAGTTTTTTCTTTTTTTGTGAAGATACAGATGGCTTGGGTACTTTGGGATGAAAATAATATTTTTTCAATATTTTGGTTTGATTTTTGATGCTCACTGCCTTCAACGAAAATTTGTTATAGTATTATTTATAAAAAATTTCTTTCGAATTTCAGATACCGTCATCAGAAGGGGAGTGAAAAATTATTGCAAGAGATTTTGGTGAAAAATTTTGGTATTGCCTCGGTGCGCTATCGGACTCTTTATATTACAATTTTAAAGGATATTTCAGCATTGTTGTGAAGCAGGAGATGGTGTTTGCGTTGATGAGGGCGATGGTGGAGGAGGTGATGTTAATATAGTAAATGTTTTTACGGAATCTCTGTTTAAATTACCAAGCTCTGCTTCGAACAAAATGTCATTGATAGCTTTTTTTGCATATAGTCTTTGTATGGGATCTAGTCTTTCTAGTGTGTTAGACCACTCCAATGCAATTGGGTTCGATACATTTATATTTTGATTAGTATGGGTATTGCAAGGTTCACTCAAATATCTACACGCCCTATCTATCAACTCTTCATGGTTCAGTTTTTTCTTTTTTTGTGAAGATACAGATGGCTTGGGTATTTTGGGATGAAAATAATCTTTTTTCAATATTTTGGTTTGAATTTTAAAGCTCACTGCCTTCAACGAAAATTTGTTATAGTATTATTTATAAAAAATTTCTTTCGAATTTCAGATACCGTCATCAGAAGGGGAGTGGAAAATTATTGCAAGAGATTTTGGTGAAAAATTTTGGAATTGCCTCGGTGCGCTATCGGACTCTTTATATTACAATTTTAAAGGATATTTCAGCATTTTTGTGAAGCAGGAGATGGTGTTTGCGTTGATGAGGGCGATGGTGGAGGAGGTGATGTTAATATAGTAAATGTTTTTACGGAATCTCTGTTTAAATTACCAAGCTCTGCTTCGAACAAAATGTCATTGATAGCTTTTTTTGCATATAGTCTTTGTATGGGATCTAGTCTTTCTAGTGTGTTAGACCACTCCAATGCAATTGGGTTCGATACATTTATATTTTGATTAGTATGGGTATTGCAAGGTTCACTCAAATATCTACACGCCCTATCTATCAACTCTTCATGGTTCAGTTTTTTCTTTTTTTGTGAAGATACAGATGGCTTGGGTATTTTGGGATGAAAATAATCTTTTTTCAATATTTTGGTTTGAATTTTAAAGCTCACTGCCTTCAACGAAAATTTGTTATAGTATTATTTATAAAAAATTTCTTTCGAATTTCAGATACCGTCATCAGAAGGGGAGTGGAAAATTATTGCAAGAGTTTTTGGTGAAAAATTTTGGAATTGCCTCGGTGCGCTATCGGACGCTTTATATTACAATTTTAAAGGATATTTCAGCATTGTTCTCATAACACTTGCAAATGCAAGGAAAGAATTTATAATGATTGATGTTGGAGCTAATGGCCGAGTTTCTGATGGTGGAGTATTATTCTACACAAAATTCTGGAAATTATACATATCAACAAAGAAGCTTGTTCTTACTAGAACCAGCCACATTCCCTAGCACATCAGATATTTTCCCCTTTGTTTTCAATGGAGATGAGGCTTTTGCATTAGGTGAAAATCTGATGAAGCCTTATCCTCAATATGATTGTAATAATGAACAAGAAGTTTTAAAAAAAATCAGCAATTTCGAACCCAGTAAAGCTGCATTAATAGTAGCTACATGTTGCTACTTACACAATTACTTGCTTACAACTTCTCGGAAACAATACTTGACGTCAAGTTGGAAAGTTGAAAAAAAAGCAGTGAGCAATTATTATAAGATTTAGAGCTTATTAACAACATAAATCCTTCCAGAGACGCAAAAATAATAAGACAAAATTTTTTGTCATTATTTTAATAATGAAGGAAAACTATTGTAAGTATCGGTATTTCGTTGTTACCTAGTGCTAGTTTAAAAAAAGTCCCATGTTAATTTCATTAAGGATTATTGAATATTTTATGCAATAAATAAATCTTATATAAAGATGATACCTACTTGTTTAATTTAATACAGTAATAAAGATTTTTACTTTTTTAGGTATAGTTTAAGTAGAATTAAAGCAACTTTATTGATGTCTCGATTCATTGTATTAAATATTTGCATTTATTTATCAAAAATTGGTTAAATTGTAGTTAGTATTAAGGACAGCTCGAAACAATTCAGTTATAATGCCTACACAAATGGTTCACACTAAATAATTGACGAAATTTTTGCTTTTACATTTCTGAAAGGCGCTTTTTAAGTTATGAAACGTGACTGTTAATAAAAAAAATTTATTTAATTGAAATAGGTGAAACAATATATAGGTACATAAAATATTACCTGGTTTAATAGATTGGATTCCTGTGATAGAGGAATAGGTTGTTCCAATTTTCTAAAAATTTAGATATGGGAAATACCAAATTTTGGGATGGTAAATATTGTCTGCCCTGCGCCAGACCTTTTAGATGTTATAATTTTTTTTAATTCTCAGCGGTAGTTGGATCTGATTGAGTTAGTTTTTTTTCTTCGCATCATCTATAGTAGCGATTTTCTTAATTTTTCTCAAAATGGGCATCAACATAGCCAAGTTTTCATTTCTGCAATCAAATAAACATCAAATAAACAAAAAAACCGACCAAATGTGAGTCGGACTCGCCCATGAAGGGTTCCGTAGCAGCAAGTAACATAATATAAAAGTTCTTGTAATTCGTTGTAACTTTGATCGATGTTTTAATAATAGTGGATTTTTTTAAATCAAGCTATTGATAAGTAAACATTATAATTAGGTACCTACGAGGGTGTGTTTTTAAGTTCGCGGAATGGGGGGTAAGGAGTGGAAACAAAAATCCAAATTTATTTTTCCTTTTCAATATATTCACCTGCTACCCTAATACATTTTTCGGATCTTTCAATTAACTTATGTATATCCTCAAAAAAAATGATTTGTCTTTGTCTAAAAAATACGCCGAAACTGCTTCATTCACTTCTTCATCACTTAAAAACTTTTTCCCACGAAGTTCTTTTTTTAAGTTTGGAAATAGATAACAATCACTTGGGGCCAGGTCAGGACTATAGGGTGGGTGTGGCAAAATTTCAAAGCCCATCTTCTGCAGGGCAGCTATCGCAACGTGGCACTTGTGAACAGGCGCGTTGTCGTGCAGAAAAAGGATTCCTTTGGTCAATTTTCCCCTTCTCTTTTCCTTTATGGCTTCCCTCTATTGTTCTAGGATTGAAGCGGAGTAATTTCCGGTTATGAAGACACCTTTATCTTTATAATTAATCAATAGGATTCCTTCTGAGTCCCAAAAGACTGTCGCCATGATTTTCCCAGCCGATTGTCCTACCTTAAATTTCTTGGTTGGTGGTGTTTTCTTTGTGCCACTGCATAGAGTCCTGTTTGGACTCAGGTTCATAATGGTGAACCCAAGTTTCGTCACCATTAACAATTCGAGCCAACATTCCATCTTTGTCTTCCATACAGAGGTCCAAAAATGCACAAGAACACTCCACGCGCTGTTGTTTTGAGGCGGCGTGAGCATTCTAGGCACCCATCTTGCGCTGACTTTAGTCATGCCAAGATGGTCATGAAGAATTTTGAAAATGGTTGTATCTGATACTCCAACCATTTCTGCGAGCTGTTTTTTCTTTAAGCGGGCATCTTCTAATATTAATTTTTCGACTTTTGAATAATTTCCAGTGGTCACCTCGATCGGCCTTCCTGGCCGTGGGTCGTCTTCAAGTGACTCTCTGCTTTGTTTAAAAGGATATGCCACTTGTAGTTTTACTTGGACAAGAGTCTCCGTAAACGGATGACATCTCTTCCAGTATAGTCTGAACTGATTTTCCGCGCTTGGTAAGGAACTGAATAACGGCACGGAACTCGATTTTCTCCCTATTTCACAATTTCTTCCCGATTGACTTGTTTGGTTGACGATAACTCAAAGACTAGTGATGTAATTATAATAAAACCCGGTATTTATTCTAATAATGAGTTGCTCAGTTAGCACGTAATTCAGCGACGTCCCTACTTATTACCTACCTACCCATTCCGCGAACTTAAAAACGCACCCTCGTAAATGATGGGATTTAGATCTAACTATATGCGAGCCCATATAGGCTTGTTATAGCTAAACAAGCTAATATATATTCCAGTTTGACAAGAAATATTTCCAAAAATATTATCAATATGTGTGCCTCCTCGCGTAGTTGGACAAGGTGGTGATAACGTCCTGTATCCAGCGTTCTGCATGAATGACAGTATACAATTGTCTTATAAAAAATCTTCGTTGAAGTCTCCAAAAAGTAATGGGCATATTGTTGTTGCAAAAAACATATTGGAAAATTTGTTTATGAACTCCATGAAAGTTTTGTTTGTACATCTGGGCGATTTGTATAATGCAATTATTCTATAATTATTATATTCAAATGAAACTGCTTCAACGTGACCAAAAGTACTGGATTGGTGGAAGTAACTTCTGGGAGACATGATGTGTAAGTCTTGTTTGACCCACGTTGAGATTCCGAAACCAGGATTAGAGGCCGCTGTCTTGGGCCTATTGGTTCTAACGATTTCTACGAAATCTGGTAGAGAGAATGAATCCTCAGTGCAACTCCAAGTTTCTGATGTAAAATATATGTCTGATGCTTATATTTGTGGGTCACACATTACATTTGTGGGCTATATCCGATATGTGTTTTTTCAAAGACTGTACATTATGGTACATAATCTGTGTGAAATTATGGCGCTCTCTAAGAAATTTAAAAATTGGTACTGTTGGTTTCTCACGTAACTTTACCATTTCTTTTACGATAGCATCTTTACTAGTTGGAGGGCGGGGTGCTTTGAATGGTTCAGTCACTATAAATAGACCTTGCGCTGTAGTTGTACGAGAACAAGCGACGTATATCATAGACCTTTGAATCGTAGGTTTTAAATGGACAACGACTCGTTCTAATGTTGTACCCTGACTTTTGTGAATGGTGATGGCTTCTGCTGGAACTAATGGGTATTGACTTCTGCGAACTTGTAAATGTGATGATTTATATCTTTTTATTGTGTATGTGACCGGTTCTAACGGAGTCCAATTTCTATTTAATCTATTTTATATCGACTTAGTGAATTAGCAGCCTTATTTCTTTTAATTTTACCAATAATAGCTTCATCGAAGTTCAACCAAATCCGCAAAGGCCGTTTTTCACCAGATTTTTTGTTAATAGCAAAATCAATAGCTGTTAATACTCCAGTAGAACCGTTAGTTAGACCATCAGCAGTGTCTATGTTAATTGTCAACATATATTTTGCCCCTACCTTCAATATTAAACTTTTATTTTAGGAAGTCCATATGTTTGTTGAGTTGACAACCTAGAAACAGTTTTAAGGCTTTCTCCTTCATAGTGACATTTGGTTCTCCTGAGACAGAATCGATTCCTAATGACAAAGAACCTTCACTATCCATAGTCAACAGAACTCTACTGTTATGGTCGTCTACTTCTCGGTTGCTAGCGTACAAATTGACAGCGCCTCGAGCATCATCTGGTAACGTAGAATGACTAAGTCGTAATTGCTCAGTAATTACATTATCATCATTTGTTGATCGAGGTAGTGCGCTAACGATATTGTTGATTTGTACGGGTACGTTTATAACGTTTCCTACAAGTCCGTGTTGAAAACCTAACCCTTGACCTTTTCGAACAATTTTTAAAAACACATGACGAGGGCTTACCAGCCTCTCATCCATCGGCTTTAGTTGTTTTAGTACCTCAGGAATATCTGGAAAAACGAAGCCATTCGCAATAGCTAATTGTGGAACATTGCCTTGAGTGATATATTTTGCACAGGTACTACAAAATTCTCCAAATATTTCACTGGCTAAGTTTGGTTAGTTGAAATTGGTAAGTTTGGCGACCTCATTATTAGATCTTGAAATCCTTTTCCTGTTCGCATTTTTTTTTCTTTAATCTCGTGTAAATCCAGTTTAGGTATTTTACTTGTTTCCTCTGCAACATCATTTTCATTATTTTTACATATTGCTACAGCATTTTTTTTCGTACTTCGCTGTCTTTGTTTCTTCTCATTTTTCTTTTTATTTTGCGTTTCTTATTTGAAAGCTGTGTTATCAAAGAGATTTACAGGAACAGATCTAGCTGTAGATTGAAAAGGCAAAAAATCGTTGCTCAAAATCATACAGCGCAAATGAGCTCTCATCATTTCTGGTACATAATTGTGTAGAGAGGGATTCATTTTAAGCGCTAAAGAAGTGGCACAAGCTATTGCATAAAGCCCGCAATCTATTGCATTGGGTTGACGTTGCACGCTAGGAAATTGAATATTAAATTCTGCTAGGTATGGAAACAATGCATTAATATATGTTTTTTCAGTTGGCTTTAAACAATTATAAAGACTATCGTACACGCGTAGTATACCATTGATATTGTTGCGTGCCACTATTAATGTCTTGTACATGGCAACACTAGCCACTAGCGCCCTCTGGTATCGAGTAGCAGAACTAGGAGAGTCAAGATCCTTCTAGAAATTTCAGGACCGATATGTACTCGAACATTCTAGATGTTTCTACAGTAGAAGGTTCTGGAAACTATCTGCGGCCCTATATAAGGCCGGTATAGACCGCGACCGAGTCAGTATTGAATTGGCGATACAAGCGAAGACTTCGAAGCGATACAACTGCGAACTAAAGCGATTTGTAGTAAAATTGTGTTTTATTATTAGTGTGGTTTAAAGTTGTAATTAGTGTTATGTAATTAAAGTGTCAATTTTGGTAATTCACTCGGCAGTTTTTAATGTCTCGAACCCCAAGCTCGTAACAATTGGTGTCAGAAGTGGGATTTAATTATGCCGATTTTACCTAAAGATGACACGGAGGGTATCCGTACCCGAAGTTAACGCCAACAGGAGACGGACCAGAGACGATTTGGTGGTACAACGTCGCAAGCGTCGGAGATCTAGCTGCCGACCACGGAGGTCGGCCCGTCAGCAGCTCCTGCATTTGCAGCACCTGACTTAAGTGCTCTGATGATGATGCTGCAGGAGCAAGCCCGCCGACAGGAGGAACAGGCCCGCCGACAGGAGGAACAGGCCCGTCGGTTGGAAGAGCAGCTGCAGCGGTGACAGGAGGAGCAGATGCTTCTCATGAAAGACGACCTCAAACTTGGGTATGGAATAACAGCTCCCGTGGTAGCTACAACACCTTCGCTACGTGGATTCAAAGTGCCGCCGTTCGACGGGACTTCTTCTTGGTCAGCCTACAAAATCCAGTTCGAGGCTGTCATGAAGGCGAACGGCTGGAATAAAAGTCAGGCCATGACTGCTCTCACCCTAGGCCTGCGCGACCAGGCCTTAACTGTTCTGGAAGCTCTCGGTAAGGAAGTGACTTACGAGCAGCTCTTTGAGGCATTGGAGGCGAGATATGGCGACGCTCACCTGGAACACGTCTTTCGTGCGCAGCTCAAAGATCGCGAGCAACGAAAACCGGCAGCAGTGGGCCCTTGAGGTGGAAAAGCTGGTTCAAAAAGCATACCAGTCTGTAGCTGCGCTCATTGTAGGGAACCTGGTGCAGACATTCATCGACGGCATCCGCGACCTTGAAGTCAGAGCTGCTGTGAGGCACCACGAGACGCTTAAGGACGCGTTAGCCCATGCACTGGAGGTGGAAGGCGTGCGGCAGGATCATCGTTCCCATCGCGTCAGGGAGGTTGCAGCAGCTACAGTTCGCGACTGCAATAAAGGATACAGCCCTAGGTGCTACGGCTGTGGGGAAAGGGGCCATCTTCGATCCAGCTGCCCTAAGCGAACTATAGAAAGGGAGGTGATCGATCTCGAGAGGGTAGTGCGGCTAACAGCACCGTCCAGCAGCAGCAGGGAAACGAGTAAAAGCCAGGATTGCGGGGCGGGTGCTGGGTGATTTAAAAGAGCCCCAAGGATTTCGATCTCACAAACCCATGATGGGAACAGCCTAATCATCAAAGGCGAGGTCAACGGAACGCCGTGTAAACTGACCATAGACACTGGAGCCTCTCGCACGGTTGTCAGTTCCCAACTTATAAGTCAGTTCCTTGGGGACTCCGCATACAACCGAGAACGCATTAATTTGGTAACAACAGCCACCGGTCAGCGCATACCCGTCCGTGGAGAGAAAGAGATGGAGTTGAAGCTAGGCAACATGATCTACCTGCATAATGTCATCGTGGCTGAAATAATGGACGACTGTATCCTGGGCTTAGACTTCATGAGGAAGAATTGTTGTGAGATCGACGTTAAGCAAGGTGTTTTGAAATGTGGACAGGAGGAACTTTTCTTGGAAGGGGCGTTACCAGGGAATGTGTACAGCCTTAAGAAGATTGTTCTGCCGCCGAGATCAGAAACGATTGTGCCGGTTAGTCTTCCTCGGAATCCTGGGCAAGCTCATCGTTGTGTACTCGTGGAAAGGGTGGACAATGACCTTCCGTGGAAAGTGGCTCGAATCTTGGTCAGAACCACCGACATCTCAGGAGTACGTGTGCTGAACCTTTGTGATCAGGAACAGATTATGGAAAAAGGCACACTGGTTGGTACTTGTGAGGAAATGGATTGGTTGCGTAGGTGCCAATATCCATCGACTGGGACCTCCAGCAAGGATGCACAAACGAGGGTGACCACACTTTTAGAAGACTGTCGCAGCATTCTCTCCCCGAATGAAGTGGTCAAGGCGAAGAAGTTGTTACTCAAGTACACCGATGTTTTCTCGTCAAACGATGCTGACATAGGAAAGACTGGCTTAGTTCAACACAAAATAAACACAGGAGAAGAATTGCCTATCCGTCAGCGCCCAAGAAGATTGCCGGTAGCACGTGAAAAGGAAGTGGAAACCATGATTGAGGGAATGGTGAAGGATGGTGTTATTGAACCTTCATCTAGTCCATTGTGTTCACCTGTGGTGCTGGTAAAGAAGAAGGACGGCAGCATGCGGTTTTGTGTTGACTACCGCCGTCTGAACGACGTTACAAAGAAGGACAGTTATCCCTTGCCAAGAATTGATGACACGCTTACAGGCGTAAAGTGGTTTAGTACACTGGACCTGAAAAGTGGCTACTGGCAGGTTGAAATTGACCCTAAGGACAAGGAGAAAACTGCATTCTGGACAGGAAAGGGTCTGTGGCAATTTAAAGTTATGCCGTTTGGATTGTGCAATGCTCCAGCAACGTTTGAAAGGTTGATGGAGCTTGTTCTTACCGGCCTAATTGGCGATGCCTGTCTGGTCTACTTGGATGAAATCATCATCGTAGGCCGTACGTTTGAGGAACACCTTCAAAACCTGGAATGCGTGCTCATGAAGATTCAGAGTTTGGCACTCAAGTTGAGTCCGAAGAAATGTTCACTATTCAAACGGCAAGTTAGCTTTTTGGGGTATGTAGTGTCGGAAGAAGGTATCCGCACGGATCTGGAGAAAATTGCCGCTGTCAAGGATTGGCCGGTTCCAAAAGACAAGACGCAGGTTAGAGCATTTTTGGGATTGTGCTCCTATTATCGGCGATTCGTGAAGACCGTTTGTGCGAAACACCTATTTTGGCGTACCCTGATGCGGGCAAGGAATTTATAGTTGATACAGACGCAAGTGATATAGGATTTGGCGGTGTGTTGTCTCAACGGAATGGTGATCAAGAGGTTGTGATAGCGTACTTCAGCAAGTCGTTGTCAAAGCCGGAAAGGAACTATTGTGTCACAAGTAAAGTCGTTGCAGCATTTTAGCAAATATCTTCTGGGGCGGAAATTTCACTTACGAACTGACCATGCTGCACTGAAATGGCTATTGCAGTTCAAAAATCCAGAAGGACAAGTTGCGAGATGGATTGAACTACTGCAGGAATACGACTTTGTGATCGAACATCGCAGCGGGAAATCTCATGGCAACGCAGATGCATTGTTAAGAAGACCTTGTCCTGAAAATTGCAAGCATTGTACTAGGCAAGAGGGTAAGGAAGTGGTATCTGTGAGGATGCTTATGACAGACCAGCTCAACAATGAGTGGCAAGACAGCTTCGCCATTCCAAATCAAGAAGCTTCAACAGTTGCAGATAAACTAGTTCATGAAGTCTTCTGTCGTTTTGGAGTACCTTTAGAGATTCACAGCGATCAAGGAAGGAATTTTGAGTCTCAAAAATTCCAGGAAACTTGCCGAGTTATGGGTACTCATAAAACAAGAACAACTTCTTACCACCCACAATCTGATGGAATGGTAGAACGATTTAATCAGACATTGGAGAGGTACCTAGCAAAAGTTGTGGAAAAACGGCAACGAGACTGGGACAGACACATACAACCGTTTTTTTGTCATATCGAACCGCTGTTCACGAAAGTACATCAGTGACACCAGCTTTCGCAAACTTTGGGAGAGAATTACGGCTGCCTGCAGACCTGTATAACCGATTATGCAAATGACTTGCGGAACAAAATGAATGACATTTATGAGCACGTCAGACAATCGGGCCAGCAAACGTCTGAAAAGATGAAAACACGGTATGACCGCAAAATGAACAACAAAGGGTTTGACGAAGGTTCAATAGTGTGGTTACATAATCCAGTTCGCAGCAAAGGGAAATCTCCTAAGCTTCAAGCTAAATGGGACGGACCGTACCGGATTGTGACAAGGATCAATGACGTAACCTACCGGATACAGAAAGGTGCAAGAGGTACTCCTAAGATCGTCCATGTGGATCGACTGGCGCGTTATTATGGGGCCAATAATGCTCGGGACGAGCATGTCTTAGGAGGGGGCAGTGTTGCGCGCCACTATTAATGTCTTGTACATGGCAACACTAGCCACTAGCGCCCTCTGGTATCGTGTAGCAGAACTAGGAGAGTCAAGATCCTTCTAGAAATTTCGGGACCGATATGTACTCGAACATTCTAGATGTTTCTACAGTAGAAGGTTCTGGAAACTATCTGCGGCCCTATATAAGGCCGGTATAGACCGCGACCGAGTCAGTATTGAATTGGCGATACAAGCGAAGACTTCGAAGCGATACAACTGCGAACTAAAGCGATATGTAGTAAAATTGTGTTTTATTATTAGTGTGGTTTAAAGTTGTAATTAGTGTTGTGTAATTAAAGTGTCAATTTTGGTAATTCACTCGGCAGTTTTTAATTGTCTCGAACCCCAAGCTCGTAACAATATAATAAATACAAGACCAGTGTCCTATTGAATCCACATCGCCATCATAAATAATTTGGAGATGAGACTCATTTGGCGGCACAGGCTCAATGAGTTCCGGGAACCCGAACAGACCCACTTCCCGCGGACGGAAAGATGTGTGACAAGACAATTTTTCACTTCAATTTTTTTCAATTTTTAACACTTAAGTTTTATTCTAATATGAGTAGGTATTATCGAAGTAGGTAGGTATATTATGTATTTAGATGTAAGGAAATGAACAGAAAATCTCAAAACTTTTATTAGTTTGACGTTTTATAGTAAGTATTTACCTATTTCTAGGCAGTAACTGAGTTTAAAAGAATAATTTCGATGTAAGTAATTGAAATTAATTTTATCCAAAGAAAACAGTATCAAATCGTAAACGTACAATATTTATCATTCGCAAATGTATCGAAAAATTAGCTCCGCGCGCATGAGTGTCAACGACGTCTGCCCTCACGTATCTGCCCGCTCGGGTAAGCGCAGTCGGGAACCTGCCCCCCGCGCGCTCCGTACCCGCTACCGATCAAGCCACGCCCCGGGCGAATTATAATTATTAACTTAGGCACCTTTTACAGATTTACGTTTCACGGTTTATGCATAAAGTTTATGTTTATGAAATTAAATGTTTATTTTTATTTTTATATTTGAGTTGATTGAATGAAAGGTAAATTGCGGTTTACGATTTATGACGTATTAAAAAAAACTACTTACTAGAACTCGTTCAAACCAATTTTCGGTGGAAGTTTACATGGTAATGTACATCATATATTTTTTTTAGTTTTAACATTCTCTTATTTTAGAAGTTACAGGAGGGGGGACACACACATTTTACCACTTTGGAAGTGTCTCTCGTGCAAACTATTCAGTTTAGAAAAAAAATGATATTAGAAACCTCAATATCATTTTTGAAGAACTTTGACTGTTTGAAATATTTGGATATTTTGATTTTTACGACAATCAACTATCAGTCACGAATTTTGATTTAACGTGTAAATTATCCATCATTCTGGCGTCAGTCAAAGTTTGATCAGACTGACGGACTGAACTGATGAAATACTGAAAGTGTAACCTCCGACTAATGGCATTTCGTCAATCACGCGTCAGTCAACGCTTAGACAGCAATGGAGGCGGACGCAGAATATATTGAAGAGGCGGCTTCCACGCGCTGGCGCAGCCAGTCGCCACTCCCGCCAAACGTGCTTGAGCCAGAAAAAGATTTCATTTTAAATTTTGAGGCTCTCCCCGAGTTGTGGGATACGAAAAATCTAGGGTATACGAATAAATATAAAAGTTAAGGTTCTTTTTCGTCCTAAAGCTATTTAAATAAATAAATGCGTTTCAAATATGAAGCACATCGCGTTGATATTTGAAATTACGTAAAAGTAGCGTTAGCAAAGTTCAATTTTTTTTCATAAATTAAAATAGGTAAAATGATATTAAATATTACAATTTTTCCTATTGTTTTTTTTTTCTTTTTCTTTTCAAGATATTAAATTACAATTAAATGGTGAATCGAAAATGAACTTAGTTTATAGATAGGTATGTATATTATTTAGCAAACATCGCCGCCAAAATTAAAGATAAGTAACTATAACGCGATGTGTTTCTTATTTGAAACGCATAGTAGGTATGTTTTCTAGGGTTCCGTAGCCAAATGGCAAAAAACGGAACCCTTATGGATTCGTCATGTCTGTCTGTCTGTCCGTCCGTATATGTCACAGCCACTTTTTTCCGAAACTATAAGAACTATGCTGTTGAAACTTGGTAAGTAGATGTATTCTGTGAACTGCATTAAGATTTTCACACAAAAATAGAAAAAAAACAATAAATTTTGGGGGTTCCCTATACTTAAAACTGAAACTCAAAATTTTTTTTCATTAAACCCATACGTGTGGGGTATCTATGGATAGGTCTTCAAAAATGATATCGAGGTTTCTAATATCATTTTTTTCTAAACTGAATAGTTTGCGCGAGAGACGCTTCCAAAGTGGTAAAATGTGCCCCCCCCCCCTCCTGTAACTTCTAAAATAAGAGAATGATAAAATTAAAAAAAATATTTGATGTACATTACCTTGTAAACTTCCACCGAAAATTGGTTTGAACGAGATCTAATGAGTATTTTTTTTTAATACGTCATAAATCGTAAACCGCAATTTACTTTTCATTCAATCAACTCAAATATAAAAATAAAAATAAACAACCCGGCAAAATGGACAGTTTATAAAAAATGCAATTAATCGCGGTTACAGAATGATTTCTAAAAAATTAAACACTGAAGCAACAGAAGGCCGAAATTTCCAATACTAGGTACAAAATTTTCGCTTTGAGGACATTTATAATTACGATCTTGAAGATAATCAAGAAAATTTGAACACGGATGAATCAGCAATATTAGGAGAGCAAATGTACCAGTTACTAAAAGAAAAACAGATAGAAATCGTTAATTCCATTCTTCAAGCTGTAAATAATACAGCTTCTGAAACGAAATGCTTCTTCATTAATGGTCCGGGGGGTACTGGGAATATATTCATATATAAAACTTTATACTATATGCTGACTGGAAAACGATACAGAGTAAAATGCACGGCTTTTACCAGTATTGCTTTCATATTATTGCGTAATGGACGTACTTCTCATAAAACTTTTGGACTAAAAGTACCACTGACACCAGATTCAGTCTCAAGTATTAAACCTAACTCTTCTAAAATGAAAAAATTAGCAGAAATAGATATTTTTCTTATGGATGAAGCTACGATGCTTCCAAAATATGGTTTGCAGAACATTGATCAACTTTTGCAGTCCATTGGAAATTCGGATCTCTCTTTCGGTGGAAAAGTAATACTACTAGGAGGAGATTTTTACCAATGTCTATCTGTACAGCCGTGTGCGAATGAAACTGAGTTATTAGATCTTTCTATTAAGTGATGCTCCTTATGGTCCGTTTTTAAGACTTTTAAACTAGAAGAAAATATGCGCGTTGATATAGAGCAACGACAATTTGCTGATTATATACTAAAATTAGGTAACGGCGAACTGACCACTTTATGTCTGTTTGCTTATAATATCAATGTTAGCAATATGAGAGGCTGTCCCCAGAGAAGAGGACTGAGTATGTGCAAGCAAACCGCTTGTGCTTCAACTGCTTATCATCGAGTCATTCTGTGAGAGGATGTCATCAGTCTATGAGTTGTCGTCGGTGTGGACGACGTCATCACACTACACTACATTACGAAAGAGATCAACAAGTGGCTGCTGCGGTTCCGATCCTACCGCTAGCTACTTCGCCTACGGTTCTGTCAGAGAATCAGCAACTTTATATCATATTGCAGCCTTCCTACCTGTGGTATAGAAACCTCTAATGGCGTAGAGGAAGAATTGTTTTTTGCTATTGTTGTTTTATTTTGGGCTTGGTTACTCTCTTCCCCCCAGCCTGGTGCTCAACTGAGGGCCCCGCCAGGTTAAAGTCTTTGTTTGTTTCTTATGATGCTCTTGCTTTTCTTTAAGATCTTTTCCAGACCTTTGTATGATCTTGGCACTCTTTATTCGGTCTGCTAGATTTGTTACAAATAGGAACATGTCTGAGTCTCCTTTTAGAGTATCTTTAACCCGCCAACGGTGACGTCGATTCGACTTACATCTTCGGTAACCCCGGTCCCACGCACCGGGGTATTCAATGGAAGATTTTTCAAAATCTTTTATTTACTTACCATTTTTTTTGTTAATTATAAATTATTTGACATTAAAACAACGATATTTCATTAATCACAGCCTCGATTTACTTTCAGTAAAGCAAAAACTGCAATAAGGTGGTAACGTTACGTTTTTCTAGCATAATTATCTTTCACTGAAGCAAAGTATTGGTTCGTATACTCGACAATAATTTCAATTATAATGTCGTCAAAGAAGTGTCTCCAAATTCCAAGAGGGTACTTTTCACTAGATATAGCTTGTTTAGGTCCTGGTAACTGAGTTACTATATTGAAACTTCTAGTACGAACAGATTGGCGGTTAGGTTCTTTGCTTCATTTCGTACTTTTATCCTTTTCTAAATAAAAGGCGCTGTTGTTAGCCGAAGCTTCTCGGTCACTTAGCTCGTCTTCGCAGTCTGAATTCTGTATGTCATTTGGTGAAGGATTCGCCGGTTCGATATCACTTGCAGCTTCACTGTCTGAAGACATTGATGGTCTGTCGTTATCAAGCAGTTCATTGAGAAGCGATTCTAGACGATGCTGTTCCCTTTCATACGACATGTGGTAACAAAGTTTATATTTGAAACAAGATAGAATAATTTTGTGATATTTCGATAAAATTGATAAATCCATGCAAATAAACTTACTGATTATAGGACAATTCTATAAAACAACAAAATTAAGTTAAAAAAAACGTACATAAACCAGACAAAAACGAATAGTCAATAATTCAATTTTACTTACATATTCGGTGACCCCGGTGTACCGCACCGGGTTGGCGCTAAAACTCAGGAACGTGCGCCCGCTCCGACATCGCGGGATGAACTGACGGTTGGGGAGGAGAAATGAGGCAGCTACTCGAAATTGTGACGAAAATCGCCGGCGGGGGAGAAAGTTATTCAAATTTTTCAAGTCACCCGGTCCCGGGTTAAGGCTCTGATTTACTGCATTAGTAATCAAATTTTTCCTATTGTTAGTCTCCGACTGAAAATAATCGCATAATAGTTTGGAAGCATCATTTATATTGCGGATTATATCCATCTTATCTCC